>CM019824.1:105208553-105413265 GCA_009763385.1 Coix lacryma-jobi var. lacryma-jobi | reverse complement strand
CCCCAAGCTGGCTTCTTGCTTGGTGAAGGCTCTTCTTCTTCTCAGTCAGAGCTCTTGTTCTCATTTTATTAAAAAGGGAAACTATCTAATGTTGTGAAAAGGGAAACTATCCTATTATGATATTTTATTATTCTAACTAGGTTAACATATACCTATGCATATAATTAATGATAACTGATTTTTTTTAGATACATGCATGACATATGTTATTTATTCGAAAAAGGGAAAATTGAAGGGAAAAATTAAAAGTAAAACCATACCTTAGGTCCATGGAGTTTTATCCTTATCGGGTGGATCTTCTTCCTTGGGTGCTTCTTCTTCAAGTACTCCATCTGGTTCTTCTTCTTTTGGCACCTCTCCTTTGTTATGTGAATTACATAACTCAGGAGGAGGTGGTTCTTTCTTTCTGCTCCACCTTGTTCTTGGGCGCCTCTTCTTGGTACGAACGGGTTTTGCTTTCTGCATGTTAGCGGCATATGCAGGACCACGGGAAAAGGAGAATATTTCCTTCCTCCCTCCTAATGTCATTTGCATTTTACCACTCCCCACATATATGCAAGCATCAACAGTGTTCAAGAAGGGTCTACCTAAGATTAGAGGCACATCTTTCCTATTTCCCATATCTAGTATTATGAAATCAGCAGGAACATAGGAGCCTCTAATATGAACAGGTAAATCATTCACTATTCCTTCTACATAGCAAGTGGACTGATCAGCTAGCACAACATAGGCAGATGTGGATGAAATGGGTGGAAAGAACGAGTTTTCATAGAAATCTTTAGATAAAATGTTCACACTCGATCCTAAATCACACATGGCATTTTTAAAGACATCACCAAAGATTGAGCATCTAATTATGGGACTACCAGGATCACCCTTTTTAACAGTCATGGTTTGATCTTCATAATAGTTAAAATATTTTATTTCAACCATATTTGCAGTTTCCATGTCATGTTTAGCAGGAATTTTGCCAGATTCAAAAGATGGTATGATAGCAGCAAGTTGAGCTAATTGGGTTTCTAACATCTTATTAAAGCTTAAATGATTTTTCAGAGCAGATGAGAAATCTTCCAATTTAGCATTTATATTCTCAAGGGTTTTATCATTCGACATTAATTTCTTATTCAAAAATTCAGTAGTTCTACCTTGAGAGTAGACTAGATTCTTTAAGAACGAGAAATCATCATAATTATGAAAATTAGAGCGGGGGAATGAATTGTTACCTTGAGAGTTTGCAGGCTGATTCCATCCTTGATTCTGTTGACGGAAACCGTTGTTGTTGTTGATGAAGTTCAAATCTTCATGTAGCTCGGGGCAGTGGCTCCCAGAATGTCCGGTTTCTCCACAGACTTCACAAGTCATGTAGGATTCCAGAGATTGGACACTATCTTGTTGGTTCATCTTCTCACAGCTGTCCAGCTTCTTTGCCAGCAGGTCCATCTTGGCCACGATCATGTCGGCCTCCTTAAGGGATTGCATACCTCGCTTACGGGGCTGTAGTCTTTCATCATTCCATCCTTGGTTCGACACCATCTTCTCTATGAGAGCCTTAGCATCTGCAACATTCAGAGAAAAGAATGCACCGCTGGCGGCGGCATCCAAATGGCTTCTAGAGAGAGGGGTTAGGCCATGGTAGAAGTTCTGGATCAATAGCCAGTCCTCCATACTGTGGTGTGGACAAGCAGCGACATACTCTTGCAACCTCTCCCAAGCCTCGGGAATAGATTCCTCGGCTTGTTGCGTAAAGCTGGAGATTTTGTTGCGCAGAGCATTCATCTTGCCCATAGGAAAGAATTTGGCAAGAAAAGCATTGGAACACTTGTCCCATGTGTCTACAGCGTTGCGATCGGTATAGAACCATTGCTTCGCTTTTCCTAGAAGAGAAAAGGGAAAGAGACGAAGACGAATGGCTTCTTGGGTTATCCCCTTAATGGTGAAGGTGTCACAAATCTCCAAAAATTGTTGGAGTTGAGCATTGGCATCCTCATGAGCTTTGCCACAGAACGGGCTAGCTTGGACCATCATCATCAGAGCCGGTTTCAACTCAAAATTGAGGTTGGCATCGATCATGTCTGGTCCTATCGCTACATTAGCGGCAGAAGGAGCAGAAAATTCATGAATGGTCTTGTTGGCCATCGTGAAGATAGAACGAGATAAGAAAGAAAGAAGTTGAAGAAGATGAAGGAAAAAGATAAGAAAAGTTAAGGAAAGAAAGAATGGGGTAAGATGGGATTCGCTAAGCGGGAGCTTAAGCGAAGATAAATTCGACACGGACTCAACCGATACACCGATTGCCTTCCCCGGCAACGGCGCCAGAAATGCTTGTTGGTAGTTCTTAGCTTCACTAAAGATAGAGCTAAGCAACTATCCTCAGTAACGGCCCAGAAATGCTTGTTGACACTAGCCAACATCGTTACTAGGAGTAGACTATGGAATCTATCCCAGGCAACGGTGTCAGAAGTGCTTGTAGCAAGTCCGGTCACTATACCTAAAGGAATGAAGCTAAAGCAGCTATCTACTAATGTCAAATGGGGTTGTCAATCCTGACACTAGTAGGAGCTAGCTAGAGAGAATGCAATCTACCAGGAAGAGATTCTGCAAGCGCATAGAACTGTCAAAGTAGCACGTCGCCTGGGAGTACCAGGTGTTGATTTATTTGATCCCAAGGGAAGGCTAGGGTGGTGTATGAGTCGAGTCAAGGAAGGGATGAGAGTCGAAGAAAAGAGAAATGGGAAATGGAGAGAAGGGAAAAGAGGCGATGGAAGGCTAGAAAGAATATGTGGGTGGATAGGTAAGGATGAAATGGATGGTAAGGTACGGTGGATAGATAGGTAGATTAAAGTGTAACGAAAGGACAACTAAGATAACTAACTACTAACTAATAACTACTAACTACTCCTAGATAACCACAGAGCAAGATAACTATGAAGCAAGACAGGCAAATGTCAATAAAGCAACCTAGTTAAGTAAAGTTTTATTCCTATCTTATCAAGTATCGAGGCGTACTAGCCTTTACCATTGACTTAGGTTGAACGCTAGCACAACGAGCCTTACTTTTAAACTGGGCCAACTACGTGGTGGAATTCAAGGCGCACAGGGCTGTCACCACCTGCTTGCTACCACAGCTATCCGGGGGTCCAGCCATATCTGAAGGTAAGTCTATAACTAAGCACCACGCTTAACTATATTCTAACTATCTCTATCCTAGCTTTGAATAGAGACACCCTTGCCGATGTCAGAGCAAATACTTGACTTAATAAGATAAACACTAAACTAACTAAGCAACCTATTGGCAAAGATCAATCACTAAGCACACTAGAGATTAACTACTATGCCTAAGTGAATTGATCTGTAGGATAGCTAGGCACTCAAGCAATCAATCAAGTATACCACTCAATACTGATAAGTAGAATAAAGTAATACTTGAAATGATGAAATAGAATATAGTAAAGTGCTTGAGTAACAAGAGCAAAACCTGAACTAGAGATGAAGGAAGACTCTTCCCAGCTCCAGGACCGATCACTCGCATGCCTCTACTCTTGAGCTAAGCCTTGAGCAGCGCTTCCGTGAGGGCAAAGATGCCTTGCTCTACTAGCTACCTACTTGCCTAAGCTCTCTGAGCTTCTAACCTAACTCTCACTTGCTTGTGTTGCTTCTTGGTGTGGTATGGGATGGTACTGGATGGTGCGAGTGAAGTGGTGCCACCAGGGGGTATTTATAGCCTTGTGGAGTGAAGGGGGTACTTATAGGGGGCAGCCAGCCGACCTAGGGCTAACCCTAGTGGCGGGCGCCAGCCCTAGGTGGCGGTCGCCACTCCCATCACCGTTGGATGCACCGCCTCTGCTTCAACGACATCCAGGAGCTCTAGAGAGGCGGTGGTTAGGTCGGTTGCATGTCTGAGTAACCGCCATTCTGCCTTGATCCATGCCACTCCATCCTGAGCCGTCCGATGCCACTGACCTAGTGACCAAGGGCCAAGATTTGGCCTTGGGATGGTCACACGGATCAGTGACGTGGCAAAGATGGAGAGTTGGGCCTCTCCATGTGGCGGGCGCCACCCCACTGGGGCCCAAATGGGTCCAGGTGAGTGGGCTTGTCTCCTGGTGGGTCCATCCTCCAAATTTGGTCCAAATTCCTGCATTCAAATAAAATTCTATGGACATGTGGAATTTGGTTAGTTTGAAACCTATTTGACTACATTTCATGCCTTTTTGGTGAATTTTAGGGTAAAATGTTGATGGTAAAACAGGTGTTTAAGGACCATCAACAGTGAACTACCACTTGTTGGCCTGAAATATAGGATGCATTCGCAGGTAAACAACGTATAAGCACCACGCTTACACAATGTTGACCACTCACCCCACGATCGACAGAATGAGCGCTATACGAATAAGAGCATAATCATAGAGATACCCTAGCTATGCTAGACATATAATCAAAGTAGACAATGAAGATTATAATTATGAACACAAAATAGTAACAAGTCATGACAAGTATCAACTATAACATGAACTAGAAGATGAGAAAGAACTAGAAGAACAATTAGAAGTAGATTAGAAGCACTAGGATGAACTAGAAAGATAATTATAACTAGATTAGAACACAGAGATGAGCTAGATGGATTAGAAGATGAACTAGAACACAATTAGAACACAAAGATGATGAACTAGAAGACAATTATACAATTAGAAGATCAATTAGAAGAACAATGTTGATACAAGAGAGAAGACAAGGCTAATTACCTAGCTCCTCTTGACTAGATCCGGAATCCGAGCTTCCCTCGACTGTTCTAATTCTATTCTAGCTACGCCCTTGGATGGTGGTGCTCTTGGTTGTCTAGGCTATCTCTAAACTAAATGATTGATCTATGCTATGAGATATGATGTGATTGATCTGAAGATGCCTCCAGGAGGGGAGTCTGGGATTTCTTATATAGCCCAGTGGGATGAACCGCAGCCTTCAGATCAAACCGACCTTGAAAAATGGTCGAGATACATCGAAGAGGTCGATTAGGTCACGTTCCGCGAAGACAGGCCGTAGAGGGAGTAGGCCCAGGCCGACCGGCCTGAGGGTGTGGTCGGTCGGTCCCACTTGGCAGCTTCCAGGTGCTTGCTTCGTCGAGTTGTCTTTTGGGACCTTCCTTACTCTCTTAGAGTCCATGTTCGATTATTGGTTGCGCAACGAGTCATGGCGTGGTTGGATTCCTTGTCGTCTTCTTCCTGTCTGGTCCCTGGATATTTCTGATATACCGTAGTTGATGGAATCTTGTCTATTACACCCCTGATCTTTGTATGTATAATGCTTCTAGAGGGTTCCAGAGTCATCCAAGTCCTATTCATCGAGGACTCTCGCTCTGAGGCTCCAAATATGGCAAGTGATATGTCTGTTTCTATCGTCTCATCAAGCTCGTCATAATGGTGTGCTCTGATTCTTCACTTGAGATACTTTCTTATGATGAAATATTGGATATCCTGCAAAACAAGTGAGAACAACACAACTCGTGGAACTCGTTAGAATCAAACCCTATAGCTACACTCTTTGGATCATTGCGGGTCATTTATGGGGTTATTTGATGGTTTAAAATAGGAGTTATCTACCGTCAACAAGTTCCCTCAAGCATAACCTGTGCTAGTCCCTTAGCAAACATTAGATCATATATTATGATGGATCAGGAGTTGCTACTATGCTTTCACGCCTCAAAAGTACACAAGTGTTCAAACAAAAACTTTCCTCTGAATTAGAATCAATCGTTTTCAACTTTCAAACTTACCTCTTACCTTCAACTGTGGTGCTTGTAGCTTTCACTTGGGTCATGAGCAATTTGAAAAGCAGAACGATCAAGTTAAACACTATGTCTCAAGTTCTTCGATCTACCTTTATTCTTGCGTTTTGTAAGATTTTTAAAATAAAACTCAGAGATTCCTTCATATGATAAGTCTCTCATTTGTGGTATTTATGGATTCTCTCCAATGCAGTGAATGTTGTGCCTTCTTTCACCCTATAACTAATAATCTTTTTGTGGAGTTCATAGGTGGGAGACAACCTATACATACTTACATAGCATATATTGCATAGTCAAAGCATGGATCCAGAGAAACTTGGCATACAATCAAATCAAGATGTGCATGTGTGTGGACCTATATGTGGAATGGATGTGTATGGTGGAACAGTGGTAGTAAACAAATGTGAGGGTGAAAAACACAGTGATGACGATGTAATCATAATGATGGATGATGGGTGTAGACTTTTGCTTACTTTGCTCCTTGTAAATACTTCTCTCTTTTATATCTTCTGCTAGACACAACATGGGCTATCATATTTTCTCTTTCTCTCTCTTTTTTAGGTGGGTATTGAAATACCCCTCATTCTACTGTCGGACACTTGTCTATTTTTTATTTTCTCTCTTTTTTAGAAGACATTTGCATAACCCATGCATCTTTTTGCAGCACAATATTTGAAGAGATAACTATGATAAATTGGAGCATTTATGAATGGCAATGAAGACATAAAAAGGTCATATGGATGAAGGGAATATTTTTGGTTGTTCACTCCCAGGATAGAAGTGAAATATTTTTTGAGTGGATCTAAATGGAAGGCATGTTGTTGAGTATTCCTAGTGTAGAAGTAGCATATATGAGTGGAGTGTACGTGATCTTGATTTTAACTGTATGACAAATCTCTAAGGGTCAACACGATTTGACAATACTCAATGCATATGCAAACAGTAAATATAAAAAGTGGACTTTCTAGTCTATCAGGCATGTATATCAGGTTGTGGTAGGAATTTCAAACACTCATCATAGAGGATCTCATCATGTAGCAATTTTAAGTTTTCAAAGGATAAATCTCCAGAACACTAGTATCACTAGGAACAAGATAAATAGCGGTTCAACCTTTTTGTATCATACTCGTCAAACACTTAGACTTAGGTCAAAACTTTTGCAACCACAAGTTTTAGATTCAAAATAAATTTTCATGTTAAAACAATCTCATCCAAAACTCAGGAAAATTTAAGACTGAACACTAGGCACTTGAAAAGAATTACGGCAGAGCAACTATTCATCATCTCCATCCAAATTAATTTTATTTTCCTAGAGCTCAATTATTTCAGGGCAAGCTTTTATTCTAGATCATCATTATTCTTTTATTGACTCTAATATTAAACACACACACTCTAAGATAAAATATATAAAATAAAGACTAATAATAATAATAATAATAATAATAATAATAAAGACATACCTTAATAGCGAAGATAACGGGGGTGTGTCTCCCCCAAGCTAATCCCTTCGATAGCGTCGAGCCTTTATGTGCCCAAATATTTTTGTTCTTTTTCTCTTTAAGGGTGAGCCTTCATGTGCTCACATATTTTTGGGGTTTTTGTTTTTTAGATGCAATTTGATTATTTTTATTTTCTTTTTCTAATGCAATGCAGAAATTAAAATGCTTATGAATAAAATATGATGATTCAATGAAATGACTATGGATTAAATGATTAAGAATGAATATGTGGAAAAGTAAATATGAGGATAACTACTGATTTTACCTTTTGGCGAAGGGTCATATATTTTAGGTCTGACGAACTGGACCTTCCCTTGGTTCAGACCTCTACACA
Organism: Coix lacryma-jobi var. lacryma-jobi; assembly: GCA_009763385.1. Lineage (NCBI taxonomy): Eukaryota > Viridiplantae > Streptophyta > Magnoliopsida > Poales > Poaceae > Coix > Coix lacryma-jobi. The sequence continues at coordinate 105,405,650 of CM019824.1, read as the reverse complement.
TCATCTTGAAAAGTGTCAAACAACAGATTTCACATTTTGCTCCAGAACTTCTTAGCACAAGAGCAGTCTATAAAAATTATCATGCTCATATCACTTATATTCTAATCACTAAAAATCGTACAAGAAAACAACATTTAATCAAAATAAATATTAAATTCAGATTCTATCACAGTCAAACATCAACTATCATTTTTCTGTGATTCTATGTCACCTAACAAACCTATCAAAATAAGAACCATATTTTTCTGAGCAAAGCATAATTTATTATGCATTAAACAAGATATCAGCCCATATACAATTTAATTATAACTGTACATAAAACTATTCCAAACAGGGCATATTATATTTTTCATACATAGAGCTCATCAAAACAACTTAACAAAATTTGTCTCACATTAACTGGATCAACAGAACTTAAGATAAGAATTAAATAAGCATTACATCATTTCTGAAAAAACATTTAAACAAAACATCAAACCCTAATTGCTACACACACCCGACCTTACTCTACCCAAGAGACCGACTGCTGGGCCTCGAGGTCAACTCGGACCCACCAGTCACCCACACCGAAACAGGGGAGAAGTTGACCGCGGCGAAGCTCGCCGTCGAGGAACACTCCGACGAAACCAACACCACCGACGGACTCCTCTCCTTCTTCCGCGTCGATGGGTACCACACACTAGCCTAGCATTGCAATGGATCGAGCTCGTCGCCGAGAATGGCGGCCACGGCGGCGCAGGCTCACCACGCCAGCCATCTCCGGCCACTCCGAGGCGAACTAACTCCCGTTTCTTGCTCCCACGACTTCCTCGAACCCTAATCGAAGCAAAGACACGAGGATTCCTACAGCGAACGGCCGGAACCGCGGGCATGCCAACTTCGGCGAGCACGGCGGATGACGGCGTACTTTGACATCCAAACCTTAATTGGCCGAACTAGCACCCGCTACACCACACACGAACCCTAGCGACTCATGAACATGGGTTAGAACGGACGGACTTGCACGGGAAAGGAATCGGCCATGGCGGACCGACCTTCGCGGTCATGGCGGCCATGGCGGAAACACGTTCCGCGGCTTAACGAAGCTTCTTCGACGAGCACGGGTTACGACAAGGGGTGGAGGTGGTTGAGGCAAGGTCGGTTAGGCGCTTGGTTGGGCGAAGGCACGGTGAACGGCGGTGAACACACGGCGAACGGTTGGCTCTGCCTTTTTCTCCGCTCGGACGCCGGCGAGAACGAAAAGGAGGCAGAGGAAAAAGGGAGGGAGCGACTGGCGGGCGAAGGCGTGCTCGGGCTTCTTCACTCGCCACGCCGCGCGCGTTCACGGGCTCGGCCGGCTGCCACTCGCCATGCGGCAAGCAAGCTCTGCGATCGGTCGGCCACTGTCCTGGCCGATTTGAACTGAATCGGCTGATTTAGTTAACCACCGGCCGACTGACAGCCCAACTTTGCACGCGATTAACTCCTAATCCACTTGGTGAAACACTAAACCGTCTGCACCATTGGTTAGAGCTACATGAAATCTACAACTAATGTTATAAGCTTGGTCACTGGTTTGGCTCGGATTTCGCTCGAGAAAACGCTAAACATCACTAGGTTGAAACTGATTTCTAGTTTAGGACTTAGGAAAATTTCCAAGTCCAAAACTCACCCTTTTCTGCCTTGTGGACCTCAAAACACCAAGTTAAACTCATTTTCATGAGTTGGCCCAAAAACAACTTTTGTTCTACTCAAAAGCTACACACTTTTGGTTAAGGGCACTCAGCCATGCAAAGCTTCTATCAAGAAGGTTTTAGTTAGTCAAACAAAATGACTCCCTAATCTCCATAGGGTTGACTAGGGTTTAGAAACTTGATTAGCCAAAATGACCAACATAAACATGGCCTCATTTTGACTTCTCAACAAGGTTAAACTATTAGGAAAGCCAAACCACTCCAAAACAAACCAAACAACAGTACATCATTGTATGTCTATATGCATATTAACACATGAAATGACACTTTATATGAAAAAGAAAGCAACATGTGAATGCTTTATGCTCATGTGATGATTATGCATAATGAGATGATGATGTCATGCTAGCTTAACACTAGAGGTGTTACAACCCTTCCCCCCTTAAAGAAATCTTGCCCCGAGATTTACTGACCATTGTTTATGAAAAACTGGATAAACTTTCTAGAGATAGTCTTCTGTTTCCCAGGTTGCATCTCCATCATCATGATGACTCCATAACACCTTGTATACTTTCACAACACGATTGCGAGTTACTCTTTCCTTGTTGTCCAACACTCGCACTGGTTGCTCTTGATATGTTAGGTCAGATGTAAGCTTTAACTCTTATGGTTCTATTCTTTCTTCGGGTACACGCAAACATTTCTTCAGCTGCGAAACATGAAAAACTGGAAAGATCGAGCTCATAGCTTCCGGCAACTGAAGTTGATAGGATACTTCTCCCTTTCTCTTTAGGATGCGATATGGTCCCACATATCTTGGGGCCAACTTTCTCTTTATGCTGAACCTTTCCACTCCTCTCATCGGGGTTACTTTTAGATAAACATGATCCCCCTTTTTAAACACTAACAGTCTTCTTCTTTTATCTGCATAGCTTTTCTGTCGATATTGTGCTGCTTGTAAGTGTTGATGGATAATCTGAACCTTTTTCTCAGCTTTCTTAACAAAATTAATTCCAAAATACCTCCTTTCTCCTGGTTCGATCCAATTCAACGGAATCACACACTTACGTCCATACAAAGCTTCAAAAGGCGCCATCTTTATGCTCTCTTGATAACTATTGTTGTATGAGAACTCTGCTAAAGCTAGCCATGATTCCCATTATCCTTTAGAAGATAGCACACAAGCCCTGAGCATATCTTCAAGCACTTGGTTTACTCTCTTTGTCTGACCTGCAGTCTGAGGATGATAAGCTGTACTATGAACCAACTTGGTCCCCAAAACCTTTATGTAACTGCTACCAGAAGTGTGCGGTAAACTGAGGTCCACGATCTGAGATGATGGTCTTGGGTATCCCATGAAGACGCACTATCTCTCTGATATAGATTTTTGCATACCGAGGTGGTCAATATATAGCTTTAATTGGAAGAAAGTGAGCTGACTTTGTTAGACCATCCACTATTACCCAAATGGAATCATTCCCTTTTCCTGTTGTGGGCAGACCGGTTATAAAATCCATACTGATATCTTCCCACTTCCAAGCAGGCACTGACAACGGCTGCAACAACCCGACAGGTTTCATATGAAATGCTTTAACTCTGCAACAAGTGTCACATCTTGCAACATATGCTGCTATCTCTTTCTTCATTTTAGTCCACCAAAAATGAGGTTTTAGGTCATGATACATCTTATTGCTCCCTGGGTGAAGACATAACTTGGATAAGTGAGCTTCATCCATAATCTTATCCTTAAGATCCTTTTTCTATGGTACCACGAGACGATCACCAAACCACAACACTCCTTGTCCATGCAACTTGAAAGGGGTTGGGAGGTCTTTTAACATTTTCCTTTTGATATGAGAAATCCCTTTATCAGACTTCTGAGCTTCAACTATCTGTCTTTCAAGCGAACAACTGAGTTGAATGCTGAACAAAACATCTGGATGTATTAGGTTAAACCTTTCTTCAAACAATGGTTGTACCATAACACAGTGTGACTTACGACTCAAAGCATCGGCAACCACGTTGGCTTTTCCAGGATGATAGTGAACTTGCAAGTTATAATCCTTTATCAGTTCTAGCCACCTGCGCTGTCTCATGTTTAACTCAGGTTGAGTGAAGATATAATTAAGACTCTTATGATCGGTGTATATATTGCACACATTTCCCAGCAAGTAGTGTCTCCATATCTTCAGAGCATGCACTACGGCAGCCAATTCCAAATCATGAGTAGGGTAGTTGACCTCATGTTTCCTTAACTGTCTCGAGGCATATGCTATCACTCGTCCTTCTTGCATCAACACACAACCAAGTCCAATCTTGGATGCATCACCAAAAAAATCAAAAGGTTTCTCCATATCCGGTTGGGCTAAGACAGGAGCAGTGGTCAACAGTTCCCGCAAGATTTGGAAAGCTGCTTCGCACTCTTCTGTCCAAACAAACTTGACATTCTTCTGTAGCAAAGAGGTCATAGGTTTGGCGATCTTGGAGAAATCTAGGATGAAACGACGATAGTAACCAGCCAAACCCAGAAAACTCCTTACTTCTGTGACCGAGGTTGGAGCTTTCCAATCCATTACCTCTTGTACTTTCCCTGGATCCACTGAGGTCCCATCTTCTGATAGCACATGACCGAGAAAGTGAACTTTCTTCAACCAAAACTCACACTTACTAAACTTAGCATACAACTTATGTTCTCGGAGTCTTGTTAAAACTATCTGCAGATGCTCAGCGTGATCTTCTACATTTTCTGAATATACCAAGATGTCATCTAAAAAGACTACCACAAAACGATCCAACTCAGGCATAAACACGGAATTCATTAGGTACATGAAGTATGCAGGAGCATTTGTCAAACCAAAAGACATGAGAAGATACTCATACAACCCGTACCTAGTAGAAAAAGCCATTTTGGGTATATCCTTTGGCCTGATCTTGATCTGATGATATCCTGATCTCAAGTCCAACTTAGAGAACACTCTGGCCCTTGTTAACTGATCAAAGAGAATATCAATTCGAGGTAGAGGATACTTATTCTTGATCGTCACTGCATTCAAAGGCCTATAGTCCACACACATACGCAAAGCCTTATCTTTCTTCTTTTTTACAAAGAGAGCTGGGCATCCCCATTCAGACAAACTAGGTTGAATCAGACCCTTGTCCAAAAGATCCTTTAACTGAACCTTCAACTCGGCTAACTCATTGGGAGGCATATGATACGGTCTTCTGGATATAGGTGTTGTTCTAGGTATCAGCTCTATTGCAAACTCCACGTCCCTATCCGGAGGTAGACCAGGTAACTCATTCGGAAACACATCAGGAAACTCACATACCACTGGGATTTCCTGAAGGACTGATACTTGAACTGCACAACTTGTCGAACTGAGGTTAAGACTGTTAGGAAGAAACACTTCAAACTTCTCATTTTCCTCTTGTTCCCTCAGAGATATCATCCTTTTTCCAGTATCTATTATCACTTCCCACTTTTTCATCCAGTCCATTCCCAAGATAACATCCAAAGACAGCCCTGGCATAACTACTAGACTTGCTCTGTATTGCCTACCTTCCAAACCAAGAGTCGCCCCTTTAACTATCTGGTTAGGTAACACACTTGCACTAGCTAAGTTTATATGGAATCCAAAATCCATTGTTACCATTTCCTGATTATGCTTAAGTGCAAATGCTTGACTTATGAAAGAATGCGATGAGCCGGAATCAAACAAAACAACTGCAGAGATATCGTTGACAGAAAACATACCAACAGTAATAGGTTCTCCCTCAGAGATGCCTTCCAGGGATGTATGATGCACACGGGCTTGAACTTGATTGGTCTTCTTTCTGGGACTAGGGCATGTCCTGGACAGATGCCCTATCTTCCCACAGTTATAACATGGCCCCTTCACATAACTGCCTGCAAAGTTCTGAGTTCCGGGCCCCATCTTGAACTGAGAGGACTGGCCTCTTGCAACTTTCTGAGTTTTGGCTTGCGGTTGATTCCCGAGGAAACGACGTTGAGGAGGCTTGAAACATGCTCCTGGCACTGCTGAACGAGGAGGAGGACGATTGGCCACCTGATTCCTGGCCTGCGGTGCCCCTGCGTCAAAAGCCCTCTTGCGTGACTTGGATGCGATGTAGATGTTGTTATTCTTCTCTTGGGTCAAATAGTCACTGACAAAGTCATTGAACTGCGTCCTGGTAGAGTTTCCCATAGACTTCATGAGCTTGGGACTCAAACCTCTCTTCATACTTGCGATCTTTTTAGCTTCTGTGTTCACATACTAAGGTGCATAGCAAGCAAGATTGTTGAAAGCATGAAGATACTCTGCCATTGTTTTAGTACCTTGGGTCAAGCTCAAAAACTCTGTCACTTTCATAGCCATCAGACCTGGAGGAATATAATTCCCTTGGAAAGCTGTCGTAAATTGCGCCCAAACGATAGGTTGATTTGCAGGAAAAGTGGTACGATGGTGTGCCCACCATATACCAGCTGGTCCCTGCAACTGGTGAGTGGCGTATTCCACCTTTAACGATTTCGTTAGACGAAACAACCTGAACTTTTGCTCGATGGTGTTAATCCATTCATCAGCTTCCAACGGTTTTCAGCTGCTTCTTTGAAGATCGGAGGTCTAGTGTCCAAGAAGTCCTTAAAAGTGTTGTACTGGTTCACATCTTGACCCCCTTGACCTGCAGCCCGACGTGTGTTATCTGCGATGTTCCTGAGATTTGCTTCCATATTCCTCTACATAGCTTCCATGTTTCACTGACTTCCCAGAAACTGTGCAAAGAACTGCTCTGTCGTGAATGGGGGAGGAGGAGGAGGATTTGCTTCCTCGCCCTGTCCATCGCCACCAACACCGCTAGCACTGCCCGCTCCATGACGAGTATTCACCATCTGCATAGCCAATCGATAATCAATGAGTGATGTCGTATATACAGATCAAAATGTGTAGTAACTGCAGTATTGTATTTGAACATAGTTCATACAATAAGGCACATACACAAGTCGTTCCACATAAATAACATCACAAACGAATTATACGAAAAGCGCTTAGTACTCGCATAGATGCAAACAGATAAAACGCAACGAAGGTCTGATACTTAAAACGAAACCAATGGTAGCAACAAGGTTCTTAGAGCTTACAACCTAACATAACTTGCTCGATACACAATGATAACAAAGGAAGACAACAAAGCCTAAGCTCTAGTCGCTCCCGACATCTGACACGTGGCTCTCCGCGTCCTCAGCTCCACCGGCTTCTCCCTCTTCTTCACCTCCACCTTGGTTGGCGAGAGTCACTCCACCATCTTCGGCTCCACCGTTAGCAAGAATGATACCGATCTCCATCTCGGCCGCACCTAGAGGATGATATGGATAGAGCTGGTTGTTGAGGCGATGTACTTCTTCATGGAGGTCTGTCGTCATCAACTGCTGCTCTAAGGTCATGATGCGAGCCCTGAGGGCATTCTCACCTTCCTAAGCTTGATTCCGCTGCTGCAGAAGGCGTACCATCATACGCTCGACGCTCTGGTTAGCATGATTTGCACGCCCAAGCTGCTCTTGTAGCCTGATGATCTCCTGAGCTACTATCACATTCCTTTGGATGGTTTGATCCCTCTCCAAAGTCCTTTGGTTCAGCTCCTCTTGCAACTTCTCCATCTCTTCATCAAACTCCCGCTGAGCTTGCCGTTTCTCTTCCCTGACATTGTGAAAAGATTCGGTCATACCTTCCAAGTTGCGATGCATCACTGCATACCCCTTCATCACTGCAAACATAGCACTCATAGCAGGTCCATCACACGCCTGCAACTCACGTGGGCCGCCCTCCATAGCTTCTCCTTTGGATTGCACCCACACATCCTTGAACGGATCAGCTCTTGGAACACCCCCGCAAGATCCCAACCAAGGTCTTCTGGAAACCGCTCCATGATGTCTCGGAGGATGAGGAAAGCTGTTGACTGCGCACCTTCCCAAGGGCCTCTCCCCTTACTCTCGAACATCCATCCAGACCAGTCAGAACCTTCTTCCTTGGGCTTCACCACAACCGTCACATACACCAGAGTGGTGTCTCCCAAAGGCTCCTTCGTCCAAAAGTAGCGAGGCTCTTTACCTTCTGGGTACCCCACAGAACGCAGCACCCTCCAAAGCAACATCGGCGTCCCGAACACATCCAGGAACTTGTCCTTGCACCTCTTGGATCGAGGCGCTAGCTGGTGCCTGGGAACCCTGCCACCTGTCGACTTACGCGCGGTCTCCTTGGTACGTGCCATCTGTAGCAAGTTCATCATTTTAACATAAGCATAGGTTTCCAACTAGAGAGATATTCCAAGAATCAGGGAGAAAGTAATGCAAAAGGGAAAGGAAGCAAGCATGCCATGATGTATATGTATGAAATGTTTCGTACATCCTTTCCACTTCATACGAACTAAGCGGTGGCATACCACGTCACTCTTATAAACGTTAACTACTTCATTTTAACGATACACGGTTAGTGTACCAGCAGAAGATCCATTTCAGCCCTGCCCACAATATGAATATCATGCATTGCTAAAATTTAAATCTAGATAGTAACTTAGGTGTACACCCTGTATACACGTAAGCAGTATATGCACCCATAAAAACAGAATTACTCCCACTATTAAATACCTTCACCTGCACCCGTGTGCTTACGTGTACAGGTTCCAGTACCAAACTAGCTCTCCCCTAGACTGATGGTTGTTCGATCAGGCTCTCACAACTCACCTTACCTTGGCGTAGAGGCAAACTGATTCATACATCACTATTCCGAAGAATAGCACCCATACAATTTCACCCTTGCCGTATGGACGTCAGAATAAACGAAAATCAAAGCATGATGCAAGACCCTTCCCCAAGTCAGTACTTAAATAAGCCACCTGAGATCCTATGGGCATAAAGGACATGACCACTGGCACACTCTAATTTTTATTGCAAGGCACTTTTTACACCAATTCTGTGAATTTTGGCAAATAATTTTGTATCCAAATTCTTTTTAATTTTAAAACTGAGTCATGTGAACAGTATCCACTGAACTATGCTCCGATGCCAGCTGTAACAGAACCGACCAATTTATAAGAGCACAAGTACGAAATTCTCCGCCGGAGGAGTAAATTTACACACTTGAGCCCATATAAACCCGGTAGTCCGTGAAATCATGAAGGATTTCAAACTTTTCCAACATCAACAACATAGGATCATAATCGTTTAGCATCAACCATCACATGACAGGATATTACATATGTTCATCGGAGTAGAAAACTTAGTTATTACAAACCGAGTTCCAAATCCATGTAGCGGAAATTTAACCTTAAAACATATTTTTTGAAATCACACACACATAGTCTGATACAGTGCCATTCAGTAGTCATCCTTGACAAAGCAAAAGGTACGGATGGAACAGGTCAATGCCCATGACCTAGTTATCTCCCAAAGCGGGGCAGATGCAGTTGATGCAATAGCCATAGAAAACCTAACCATCTGCAACAACAAGGGGAACAAGGCCCTGAGTACGAGAAGGTACATAGCTAGACTTACCCGTCATAAACCAGAAATAAGGGACACCAAGGAGTATGCAAGGCCAGTTTATAGTGGAGCTGGTATGAGATAACAGTTTGCGTAAAAGCATAAGTAGTAAATAACTTGTTCTCCTATTTACTAGCTGCAAGTTTGAGTAATGATTAGCCTATTTAACTAGATTAGCTCCTGTACTAACAACAGTCATTGTAGTGATCCAATCATCACTATAATATAACAAAGAGACCGAATAACAATTGCTAATAGTACCACGATAGCTGTCACGTGTTCCATCATATTTCAGTATCAAGACAGAGCGGTGTTCAAGTCAAGTGCTCACTATCCAGGAGCGATGGCGATTATAATCGATTCCTAACCAGCTAGTGATTTTATTTCCCACACCAACCATACTCACCCGTCAGTGAGCTACACATAACCGCAACACTGTTCTAGGAAGCCGCGGTATCAACCGCCACCGTCGTACCCGGAGGCAAGCCCGACTGCCAAGGAGTTGGACTTAACCACCATCACCCGGGTCTTACTTTTCGCGCCCCCGCGTCCCACTACCGCCTTCGTGGCTTCGGCAGATGCGTGGGACCTGAGAACCGACCTGGAAAAGTGTGGGGCTTTGCGGTCGGAATGAGTTATCCTTCCAGCTAAATGTGGGGCATGCGTTCAACATGACAAGAGGGCCGTCTTAGCATGATACTGTTTTCCCATACGACATGGCTAGAAATACTGTAGCACAACGCTACAGGAATCTACCGATCTCCATTGTCCATAACACTCAGTTATCTCACTTATTGGCAATGTCCCGTTAAAGGTCAAGTAACCACCTATTACTTGCGGGTAACATAAAGGTCGCCCGACTTCTACCGGTCTAAGCATGGCTAAGCATAAATTCGCACCTACCACTAATTGGGTAACAAGGGAAAATATCTCAAAGGTAGCAAGGTACGAAATATAATGCATCAACGGTATCAAGCAACTCCTACACTTAATGCAACAAGCATAATAGGAGTAAGTTAATTATAAACCATAGGTAGTTAGAAATGCTCCGGGGCTTGCCTTTCTCAAAGGTGCTGGGCAGGTGGTTCGGACACTCCGGAATATCCTCTTCAGGCTCTTCCCCGACGGTTCCTGACTCCTGCTCCTGTGGCTGCTGCTTCTCAATTTCCTCTGTTGCAGCTGGCTCGTCTACTGAACCTGTCGTGATGCATATGCTAAAATGAGCGAATGCCACATGTATACGGAAGAGATGCATTATCATTAAACTTGACCGAATATGTGCATATCTCTTCTCCAGTAGAAAGTAACACCCTATCTATAGAGTAGCTATGCTCAACCACAAAGTGCAACTAATATGAATGCACTGAAATGACCATTTCACCCTTGATGGTCCCACATAAAATAAATGTACACTATCAACTTAATTAAACAAATTAACCAATTCAAACAAGCCTAGCTATAACAGCAACCTATAGCTAACAACTTCAGAAAAAATCTACAAAAATTACTGCAGGTTCACCTCAGAGAATAAAGCTTGTTGTACAAATTTCATGATATTTGGGCTAAAGCATTGTTATCTATGAAAAAGACAAATAACAGGGTGAAAAGGTACTTTGAACTACACATCATCTTGAAAAGTGTCAAACAACAGATTTCACATTTTTCTCCAGAACTTCTTAGCACAAGAGCAGTCTATAAAAATTATCATGCTCATATCACTGATATTCTAATTACTAAAAATCATACAAGAAAACAACATTTAATGAAAATAAATATTAACTTCAGATTCTATCACAGTCAAACATCAACTATCATTTTTCTGTGATTCTATGTCACCTAACAAACCTATCAAAATAAGAATAATATTTTTCTGAGCAAAGCACAATTTATTATGCATTAACTTGCCTCCGCATTTTTCTCCGCTCGGACGCCGGCGAGAACGAAAAGGAGGCAGAGGCAAAAGGGAGGGAGCGACTGGCGGGCGAAGGCGTGCTCGGGCTTCTTCACTCGCGATGTCGTGCGCGTTCACGGGCTGGGCCGTCTGTCACTCGCCACGCGGCGGGCAAGCTCTGCGCACGGTCGGCCACTGTCCTGGCCGATTTGAACTGAATGGGCCGATTCAGTTAACCACCGGCCGACTGACAGCTCGACTTTGCACATGATTAACTCCTAATCCACTTGGTGAAACACTAAACCGACTGCACCATTGGTTAGAGCTACACGAAATCTACAACTAATGTTATAAGCTTGGTCACTGGTTTGGCTCGGATTTTGCTCGGGAAAACGCTAAACATCACTATGCTAAAACGATTTCTAGTTTAGGACTTAGGAAAATTTCCAAGTCCAAAACTCACCCTTTTCTGCCTTGTGGGCCTCAAAACACCAAGTTAAACTCATTTTTATGAGTTGGACCAAAAACAACTTTTGTTCTACTCAAAAAGCTACACACTTTTGGTTAAGGGCACTCAGCCATGCAAAGCTTCTATCAAAAAGGTTTTAGTTAGTCAAACAAAAGGACTCCCTAAGCTCCATAGGGTTGACTAGGGTTTAGAAACTTGATTGGCCAAAATGACCAACATAAACATGGCCTCATTTTGTCTTCTCAATAAGGTTGAACTATTAGGAAAGCCAAACCACTCCAAAACAAACCAAACAACAGTATATCATTGTATGTCTATATGCATATTAACACATGAAATGACACTTTATATGAAAAAGAAAGCAACATGTGAATGCTTTATGCTCATGAGATGATTATGCATAATGAGATGATGATGTCATGCTAGCTTAACACCAGAGGTGTTACACCGGGATCCTGCTAAAGGTGGAGTTTTGCCCCGTTGCTTTGGTGCTTGGTTTTCAACCTTCTCCGGCAGTTTTGCTGTACCTCTAGGATATCTCCTAAGGTATCCACCTATTCATAGGTCGTAAACTAGTCGGTCGTTTGAGACTTTGTGTTTTGGGGTGATTTTCTAGGACAAGGGCCATCTATTTCTCGAGAAGAAATATGATGCTCTCATTCACCCCCTCTGGTCGCCAATTCGGTCCTTCAATTGGTATCAGAGCTAGTTAGGGATCTTCCATACCTTAATTGGTTTTGAGTCCATAGGGCTACATGAATCGAGGGAATGGCAAAACTCCTTATTTCGATGGGACGAACTATCCCTATTGGAAGATTCAGATGCGTGCCTATCTCAACAGCATCGACTCTTCCGTTTGGGAGATATGTGAGAACGCCGAGTATGAGGTGCTTCGGCTTGCATGGGTCAGATCCAGATTGACCAGCACAACACGAACGCAAAGGCTCGTAACACGCTTTTGGCCAACATCTCTCTACCTAAGTTCAACCGTGTCTCTGAGCTTGAGACGACCCGAGAGATCTGGGTTAAGCTTCAGAGCTATCATGAGGGGACCGTTCAGGTCAAGACTAGACTCTTTGAGACGTACAAGCGTGAGTATGAGAACTTCACTTAGTTGGAGGGAGAGATGATTGACGCTATGTTCGCTCGTTTTCAAACGATTGTGAACAAGATGCGTGCCAATCGGGCCAACCTACCTTATGATGTTCATGAGAGGGCTCTCAAGTTGCTATATGCCCTAGATCGGAATGTATGGGAGGTGAAGGTGTCGTCTTTCATTGAGTCGCCAAGCTATGACACCCTCACCGTGGACGAGCTATTCAGCAAGCTCAAGTCCACTGAGATCGATCACTTGACTCGGGCCAAGCTGAAGAACCCATCTTCATATACCATTGCTTTGGTCTCAGGCAAGGGTGGATCAACTCTTTCCGCTTCTTCTTTTGCCTTGTCTTCTCTTCTTACAGTGACGGAGGAGCAGGTGGAGGTGTTAGGCGATGACGAGCTCGCTCTCATCATCAGCCGGTTCTCGCGGTTTCTGCGGATACATGGGTGTATGCCGAGTCTCTGTGTGATGAGTGATTGTCAACGGAGATGATGCGCATGTTCTTTGGCTTGTGTTGTGCAGGTGTCGAGCACGGAGACAGTGGTCGATGGCGGGTGAAGGTCAAGTTGCGACGTGTCGTGCCGACGGACCGGGCGCGATGAAGGATGGGCGTGCCGTGCGGCGGACGTGCCATGCCGATGTATCGGACGGTGAAGGGCGGACGTGGACTTGGACTGATGGACTGGAGGCCGGAGGATCAGCTGTGGTGGCTGGCAGCCTGCGACAGCGACAAGCGGAGAAGTGCGATCATGTCGGTGGAAGGGGTGCACAGGCGGTGCATCCCTTCTACGACGCCGGTTTGTTGGTAGAGCCCGGGAAAAACCAACGGTGGACGGTTTCCAGGTTTGGGCCTCAAAACCTGGGTGCTGGGTTTCCAGGTTGAGCCACAAAACCTGGGCGCGACGGTTTCCAGGTTGAGCCTCAAAACCTGGGCGTGGGCCGGTTTCCGAGTTTGGGCCTCAAAACTCGGGCGCGGACGGTTTCCGAGTTTGGCCACAAAACTCGGGCTGGAGGCTGGTTTCCCGGTTTGGGCCTCAAAACCGGGGGCTGATGGAAAAGGCTGGTTTCCCGGTTTGGGCCACAAAACCGGGGGTGCAGAGTGGTGGCGGCACGTGGCGGCGATCTGAAGGTTGCGTGGAGGCGACGCGGAAGACCGTGCGGGCGTGGCCGTCGGATCTACCTACCACCAGCGGGTGGACTAGAATAGCCTTAGGGTTAGGCTGGTCCGCTCTGTAAATACAGTAGTGAGGGGTAGAGTAGGAAATAGGCTTAGGCTAGGTTAGTATAAGTAGTCTAGGGGAGACACCCTCCTCCCAATCTCAGTTAGCGCAGTCATTTGCTTCCTAGCACCTAGGGTTTCCACTCTCCCATCCCCTGCTTTAGCTAGTTGAGATCCGCAGAGAGACTTCACTCTGTGTACTGCTGATTCGAGGAAGTGAGGCCGTATCCTCACCTTGGGTCCCATCTCTTGGTGTCAATTCGCGTTTTGATTTCATGTTTATCATGTTCTTCGCGGATTGCTTTGTGCCTTGAGTTTTCCCGTCGCTTGATCTTTGTGCTCGGTTCATCTTTTGCGATTCCGTTTGAACTGAGTTGTTCTAGATCGTGAGGCACTTCTTTCCACCGAAGGAATCATCCTCCAACCCCACGGTCTAGGAGATCGATCGATTTTTAGTTTCGGGTCAAGTTTTCTTCCTTCCCGAAATTCCTTGATTCACCGTTTTGGAGATAGGTTCGAGCCATGATCTCTTAAAGATAGCTCACTATACTCCTTGTGACTCATCTCACCAAGTTTGATCCCTAGAGGAATTGTTTTGGGTGAGATAAAGGCAAATCGGTGGACGAACGGGGCTGCTGCGAGTCGACCGGACGCTCAGTCGGGGTGACCGGACGCTCGGTCCGTGAGTCCGGTCGATGAACAGCACGTAGCCGTGTTCTTCACTTTGACCGGACGCTCCGTTCACGTTTTGACCGGACGCATCGCTTTCACTGTTCATCGTGCTTGTTCGTTTCTGACCGGACGCACTGCTCTCGACCGGACGCTCCGTACTCGTGAGTCCGGTCGCGAACAGTAAGGTTCCAGAGCCGATTTTTGTTGACCGGACGCGTCCGGTCCCTGCTGACCGGACGCTGGCCAGAGTCCGGTCGATCCAGTTCGACACGTTTTCGTCCGCAGTTTGTTCGTTCGTTTTTCGATTCGTGATTCGTTTGTGGCGTTGGATTCCTAACTGCGTGCTCTACAGAAATTGGGCTTCCCGCTTTACAAAATAGCCTGAATCCCCCTCGCGTTGCTCGGGGGAGGTTGAGGTTACCCAAAACCCATCCCGTCACTAGTTGACTTGCGTGAACTTGGGTGAGGAAGTTTTCGTGGTGCCTCGCTGTGATCCCTGGGATCATCCACCCTCTTCCAAGGGTCGTGGGCATCACGTTTTTGGTAGTAGCTCTTGGGGATTGATTTTGGGACACTTGGCCAAAGTTTCGTGAGAAATTTTATTGGCTCCCATTCACCCCCCCCTCTGGTCGCCTTGCTTTTGCATTCTCGGTCCTTCAATTGGTATCGGAGCAGGTTAAGGATCTTCCACCTTAGCCGGTTCCAGATCCACCGAAGGCGACATGGATCGCGGCGTGGGCAAACCGCCGTTTTTCGATGGGACGAACTATGCGTATTGGAAGATACGCATGTCGGCCTATCTCCAGAGCATGGGCTCTTCTGTTTGGGAGATTTGCAACAACGCCAACTACGTTGTCCTGGCTGCTCGTGTCTCTCAGCTTCAGATCGATGAGCACGAAGCCAATAGCCGGGCGCGTAACGCTTTGTTCTCCTGCTTGAGCGTGGGTGAGTTTGATCGCGTTTCTCACCTCTCTACGGCTCGGGAGATCTGGGACACCCTCATGCGTTTTCATGAGGGCACCTCTCAAGTCAAAACCCGACTCTACGAGTCGTTCAAGAGAGAGTATGAGAACTTTCGACATCAGCCTGGCGAGAGCATAGAAAGTTTATTCGCTCGCTTTCAGGTGATTGTCAACAGGATGAGGGCTAACAGAGAGCAGTTGCCATTTGACGATCATGAGCGTGCTTTGAAGCTTTTGCACACTCTTGACCGTTCGGTGTGGGACTCCAAGGTTCAGGCAATCATCGAATCGCCGAACTATGAGACCCTCACCTGCGACGAGCTCTTCAGTAAGCTCAAGTCCAGTGAGATTGATGCTATGGCGAGGGCTTCTTTTGAAAATCCTTCTCGCCCGTCCATGGCTTTGGTTTCCGGCTCTTCCTCTAACCCCTCAGCTGGCTTTGCGCTTTCTTCTCTCTTTTCTGTGACAGAGGACCAGCTGGAGTCTTTGGGAGACGACGAGTTGGCTTTGCTTGCCAACCGGTTTTCGCGGTTCCACAACAACCGCGTGAACCGCCGTCGTGGAGGAGGACGCGCCGGATGCTACGAATGCGGCGACCCCGACCACTTCATCGCCGACTGCCCCAAGAAGAAGAACAAGCATCTGGGGAAGGGCGATCACGGCCACAGGCGCGACTCCAAGTACAAGGAGAAGCACGTTCCCCCAAGGCACAAGAAGCGGGGCGGCTTCGACAAAGAGTACATCAAGAAGAAGTACTTGGAGAAGCAGCAAGCTGAGCAGCGTGCATTCTTCGCCACGCTCAGCGACGTCGACGGCTCGGATGACGACTCCGCCAGCTCGAGTGATGACGAGTCCGAGAAGAAGAAGAGGATCGAGGACAAGCTGAACGGCCTCTGCTTCTTCGCCGACGACGACGGCTTCTGCACCATGGCGCTGGGCGATGAGGTCGACGGCGAGCCGGAGCGTACCCCTCGGAACGACGACGACGACGACACCTCCCAGGTATCTCTCACCTACGACGAGCTTTCCTCCGAGGTTGAGAAGTTGACTGCTGCCCTCCTTAGCCAAGATAAGTTGCTTAGGCGTGCCGCTAGAGAGCGCAAGGAGTTTAGGCAGAAGTGGGAGGACACGGTGAAGGAGCTTGAGTTCGCTCGGTCCACCGTGGTTGTGTCGGAGGAGTTGGAGTGCGAGAGTTGCGCCGCGCACATGACGGATCTTCTCACTCTGAGGAGTAAGCATGCTGCGCTGGTAGATGAGGTGGATGAGCTCCGAGCTAGGCCGCAGCTGTTGGGTGCGTGCAAGACTTGTCCTGTCTTGCAATCTGAGTTGGCAGAGAAGAATGCCAAGCTTGAGTCTTTAGAGAAGGCCAGCTCAGATAGCACTTGTGTCATGAGGTGTGCTTTGTGTGAGGGCCTGGAGATGGAGATTGCCAATGTGAAGCATGGCAAGATGCAAACCGAGGAAGAAAACACATACCTTCGGTCCATCTTGTCATGGGTCTCCAGTAGTGAGCCGCAGCTCGGGATGATGATCTCCCAATTCAAGCGAGCTGTTGGTGCCCCTGGTGTAGGTTTTGCTCAGAGTGTTGATCTCTCAGCCTTTGGGAAGATTGGAGAGTCTAGTGGTCTGAACCCATGTGAGAAGCCCAATTCCACCACTATTCCCAAACTTGCCAAGCTTCCACTCAAAGAGCCAGCCAAGCCTATCACCCAAGATGGTGTGGTTGAGGAACCCCCTAAAGTTCCTCCCAAGAACCCAGTTTGGGCACCCAAGCCAAACCACCTCAGAAACAAGCTTGATGCTCTGCCACCCATTTGTGAGGAGTTGCCACCAAAGGGCAAAGGCAAAGTGAGCCACACCCACAGCCCTGGTCACCAACAACCCCCTGTGCGTGCGGTGAGGTACCAGTGTGATTTCTGTGGGAGGGATGGTCACTTGAGCGAGTTCTGCTTTAGGCGCAAGAGAGAGGCGCGCAGGGCTCGGGAGATGGAGAACCCGGACATGTACCATCCAGCTCATGGTGGACATGTACCGAAGGCCCAGGGGAGAGCTGCTAGGTCCGGACGTCAGGGTTCCAGGCCTAGGCATGAGATGAGAGCCCCGAGGAGGGAGACTAGGCCTAGAGGTCCAGCACCTCAGTTTGTTAGGCCTAGGCAGGAGAGAGCTTCGAGGAGAGACGCTAGAGCAGTTGAGCCCCAGGCTCCTAGGCGTAAACCTCGTAGAGAGGGTGCCCGACGGGGTCCTGCTTTTGCAGGTAACGGACCCCGTGGCGGAGGCTTAGTTGAGCGCTTTCCCCCACCGCGTTTTGAGTACCGCGGTGAGCGCTTCTTCCCTAGCGGACCACGTTTTCCTCAGCGTGGTGATCGCTTCCCTCGTAGACGTGCTAGGAATGGTTTTTACACTAACCCTTCTTTTGAGCAGCCGGCCCAACACTGGTTTTCCCCTTATTTCACTAACCCCAGTGTTGGACCGTATGCTCACCCTATGTCTTTTTATTGATGTAGGTGAGACGGTTGGAGGACATTTGGTTGGTGGATTCCGGTTGCTCGAGGCACATGACCGGAAACGCCAAGTGGTTCTCCAGCCTTAGCCCGGTCGCCGGAAAGGAGTACATAACCTTCGGCGACAATAGTAAAGGTAAAGTATTGTCCCGTGGGACGGTGCGGGTTAATGAGCACTTTGTGTTGCGCGATGTTGCTCTTGTTTCTAACCTGCATTTTAACCTTCTTTCTGTTTCGCAACTTTTTGATGATGACTATGAGATTCGTTTTAAACCGAACCTTAGTCGCATCTTAGATCCTCAGGGCGATCTTGTATGTCTGATTTCGCCCTTTGGGAAAGTCTTTTGTGCGAATTTCTCGGAATCGTTTGGTTCTTCTCGCTGTCTTTTGGCTAGTCCTTCTTCCTCCGATCTTTGGAAGTGGCATAGGAGGCTCGGTCATTTAAGTTTCGACTTGCTTGCAAGACTTAGCTCACTTGGCCTAATCCGAGGATTGCCCAAGCTTTCGATGGAGAAGGATCTAGTTTGCCATTCTTGCAGACATGGGAAGATGGTTGCTGCTCCCCACCATCCGGTGACTAAGGTCATGACCTCGCACCCCGGAGAGCTTTTACACATGGACCTTGTTGGTCCGGCTCGGGTGAGCTCGGTTGGTGGCAAGTGGTATGTTTTGGTTGTTGTTGACGACTTTTCGAGATATTCGTGGGTCTTCTTTTTAGCTGAGAAGACCGAGACTTTCTCATTTGCTCGCAATCTGATTTTGCGTCTTCAGAACGAGTTCCCTTTGAACTCGATGCGAGCTATTCGGAGTGATAATGGTTCCGAGTTTAAAAATTCGGATTTTGAGAAGTTTTGTAACCGCCTTGGTTTGGAGCATCAGGTTTCTTCCCCCTATACACCACCTCAAAATGGTGTTGTAGAGAGGAAGAATCGGACCCTTGTTGAGATGGCCAGGACGATGCTTGATGAGCATAGGACTCCTAGGCGTTTTTGGGCCGAAGCTATGAACACTGCATGCTACATTTCGAATCGCATTTTTCTGAGAGCGTTTTTGAAGAAGACCTCTTATGAGTTGCGTTTTGGTCGCCAGCCCAAGGTGAGTTATTTTAGAGTCTTTGGTTGCCACTGTTTTATATTGAAGAAAGGCAACCTGGACAAGTTTGAGTCTCGTTCTTCTGACGGTGTGTTTTTGGGTTATGGCACTCACACTCGAGCTTATCGTGTACTTAACCTTGACACTAACCGAGTCATGGAGACATCAGATGTCACCTTCGACGAGACTGTTGTTTGTCCCTCTTCTCGTTTTGAGCGTGCAGGTGATCATGAGGTTGGAGAGCCTCTTTTTGATGATGAGGACGAGGGTGCTGAAGGTATAGATAATCCAGCACCCCCTCCACCTGCCGTGCCGCAAAGGGCGGCCTCGACGACGACTCACGGCCCCGACACTTCTTCTTCCTGGGGGCCGTGGGATCCTCCACCTCGCGCGGTACCTTTTGTACCCGGGGTGGAACCAGCTGCTGTTGAGGGGGAGGTCACTTCTTCCCGGGAGGCGCCACGACATATCCAGCGCCAGCACCCCCCTGAACAGATGATCGGCGACATCGACGAGCGAGTTACTCGCTCCAGGTCACAGCACATCTCGCACTTTGCTCATTCTGCTTTTGTTGCGTCTTTTGAACCCCGAGATGTTGGACACGCATTGACGGATCCGGATTGGGTCAATGCCATGCATGAGGAGCTAGAGAACTTTGAGCGAAATCGGGTTTGGGTTCTAGTGCCACCACCTCCTGACTGTAAACCTATTGGGACAAAATGGGTATTTAAAAACAAGCAAGGAGAGGAGGGCCACATTGTGAGAAACAAGGCCCGGCTTGTAGCGAAGGGTTATAGTCAGAAGGAGGGGATAGATTATGAGGAGACCTTCGCTCCTGTAGCTCGTTTGGAGGCTATTAGGATACTCTTGGCTTATGCTGCATCCATGGGTTTCAAACTTTTTCAAATGGATGTCAAGAGTGCCTTCTTAAACGGCTACATTGAGGAGGAGGTCTATGTCCAGCAACCCCCCGGTTTTGAAAATCCCAAGTTTCCAAACCATGTCTTTAAACTCCACAAAGCTTTGTATGGTTTGAAACAAGCCCCTAGAGCCTGGTATGAGAGATTAAAAACCTTTTTGCTAGCTAAGGGTTTTAAAATGGGATGTGTTGATAAAACGCTCTTTCTCCTCAAGCAAGGCAAAGATACTCTCTTGGTCCAAATTTACGTGGATGATATCATTTTCGGTGGTTCTTCTCACGCTTTGGTTGCCAAGTTTGCAGATACTATGAGCAGGGAGTTCGAGATGAGCATGATGGGCGAGCTGACCTTCTTTCTCGGGTTGCAAATTAAGCAATCCCGAGAGGGGACGTTTGTGCACCAGGGCAAGTACACGAGGGACTTGCTGAAGCGGTTCGACATGGGTGAGGCCAAGCCTCTTCCGACGCCCATGTCGACGACGACTGCCCTGGATGCCGACACGGATGGAGAAGCAGTGGACCAGAAGGAGTACCGCAGCATGATTGGATCGCTGCTCTACCTGACAGCGACACGGCCGGACATTCAGTTCGCCGTGTGCTTGTGCGCGCGCTTTCAGGCTTCGCCACGCACTTCTCACCGTCAGGCCGTGAAGCGCATCTTCAGGTACCTTCGTTTCACGCCTGAGTTCGGGATTTGGTATTCTGCTTCTTCCACCCTCTCGCTTTGTGGCTTTTCTGATGCTGATTTTGCTGGTTGTCGCATTGAGCGCAAGTCCACTTCTGGGACTTGCCAGTTTATTGGGTCTTCTCTTGTATCGTGGTCTTCTCGCAAGCAGTCTAGTGTCGCTCAGTCTACCACGGAGGCTGAATATGTTGCTGCGGCTAGCTGCTGTTCCCAGTTACTCTGGATGATGGCCACTTTGCGTGATTTTGGTTTGAGCTTTACTCGAGTTCCTTTGCTTTGTGACAGCACGAGTGCCATTAGCGTTGCTAAGAACCCCGTGCTTCACTCGAAAACCAAACACATTGATGTGCGCTTTCATTTCTTGCGAGACCACCAGGAGAAGGGTGATATCGACCTTCGCCATGTCGATACTCATCACCAATTGGCTGATATTTTCACCAAGCCTTTAGACGAATCAACCTTTAATAGGTTGAGGGGTGAGCTTGGTGTGTGTTTCCCCTTTTAGATGGGGGAAGCATTTTGAGATGTACAGACTGACTCTTTTATTTTGAGGCTCTTTTCTTTTGAGTTTCTTGAGTCCTTCCAATTGGTATCTTCTTTCTTTCAGTTTTGTGTCGGGCATACGCATTTACATTCTGAGCTTCATGTCTATATTCACTAGAATGTAATTATGCTCTTGTTAGTATTGCTCCGATACTTATGATGATGCTTGTAGCTTATGCTCCTTCTGATCACTGTTACATGTTATGAGCGAGCTATTTTTGGAATGGTGAATTATGCCTAATGTATATAAATCTGAAAATGTTCACCATTGAGATATGCAACTAGCATGTGTAGGGTGTGTTGAGTCCATTCCTGCTTTTCATATATGCTAGGTTGCTATGTCTCTAGTTCTGAGTCATTCACTTGCTTGGTTGTTCATAACTTGCTTAAAATCTGAACCAAGTATTGTTGAATTGAAAAGATCGAGATGGGATTGCTTGTCAACACCTCATGGTATTGAGACTGTTTCTCATTGCACCTTGAGTTAAACTTGAGCCATGTAGTGTATGACCGAAACCGTTGCTTTAAGCTTCTGATTGCTTCGGCATAGGCTTCGCACGGTTGAAAAGTTAGGCGATGACAAGCTTTCAACCTCTCGCAATCACATGCTAAAAATGAACTTGTGAACTCTTTTACCGCTGCAACTCCGATATGAATTTGAAATCACAAGTATATGCTTCATTCCTATGCATGATGATTGAACTTTGCTAGGGGTAGTTCACTTTGTATATATGTTTAGCACTTGTTTGGATTCCTTCTATACATGTCTAGTGCTATTTTGATGGTGACTATCCTTTTTGGCTTAAAACTGCTCACATGCTCCTATGCTTCATATTTCGTATAAGTGATCAGTTTGAGCCTTTGCTATTTGAGTGCTTAATTGAGATGTCGGAGCTATACTGATTAGAGCATCTTTGCACTTTTTTGACTATATACTTGAAGCTCCTAACTTGCATTTTGACTTCATATGCCTTTTGGAAGGAGATCTTGTGTTCAGAGGGAGTTTGTGTGAAGGGAGTTGCTTCTCCGATACCTTTTGGCCTTGATAAGTGCATTTTCAACTAGGGGGAGAAATTTATGCAAATCATATGCCCCTGTGTTGATCAACTAAGGGGAGAATTATTTGTCCCAGTTGCTTGCAATTGTCGAGGGGGAGTTTGCTAGTTGTGTTGAGCCGTTGCCTCTGTCTTGAGGGACTAGCAAACGTTCCTAGCTTTTCATGAGCTTTCATAAGCTTTTTCATTTGGCTTTCAATTGGTATCGTCGGGTGTGCTTTCCCTTTTGGTTTGGGTTGATTTCCAATTGGTTCGGAGTGATTTTCTTGCTAGTTGTGTTGAGCCGTTGCCTCTGTCTTGAGGGACTAGCATTTTGTTTCTGTTGTCCTCCGATCTTCAATTGGTATCTGCTAGCGGTGTTGAGCCTGTTCTACCTCTTCCTGAGGGCTAGCTTTGCTTTGCTTGGTTGCGTCGAGCCGTTGCCCATGTCTTTGGGGACCAAGTTTTCGCTTCATCCACTTGACCTTTCTTGGCTTTTGTTAGGCTTTTGGGTCATTTGGTTGGGTTTTCTCTTCTCACTCCTTCCTACCTCCTTCTTCTTATTCATGATTTGTTGTGGAGTTGACAATGCACTCATCAAGGGGGAGATTGCGGATACATGGGTGTATGCCGAGTCTCTGTGTGATGAGTGATTGTCAACGGAGATGATGCGCATGTTCTTTGGCTTGTGTTGTGCAGGTGTCGAGCACGGAGACAGTGGTCGATGGCGGGTGAAGGTCAAGTTGCGACGTGTCGTGCCGACGGACCGGGCGCGATGAAGGATGGGCGTGCCGTGCGGCGGACGTGCCATGCCGATGTATCGGACGGTGAAGGGCGGACGTGGACTTGGACTGATGGACTGGAGGCCGGAGGATCAGCTGTGGTGGCTGGCAGCCTGCGACAGCGACAAGCGGAGAAGTGCGATCATGTCGGTGGAAGGGGTGCACAGGCGGTGCATCCCTTCTACGACGCCGGTTTGTTGGTAGAGCCCGGGAAAAACCAACGGTGGACGGTTTCCAGGTTTGGGCCTCAAAACCTGGGTGCTGGGTTTCCAGGTTGAGCCACAAAACCTGGGCGCGACGGTTTCCAGGTTGAGCCTCAAAACCTGGGCGTGGGCCGGTTTCCGAGTTTGGGCCTCAAAACTCGGGCGCGGACGGTTTCCGAGTTTGGCCACAAAACTCGGGCTGGAGGCTGGTTTCCCGGTTTGGGCCTCAAAACCGGGGGCTGATGGAAAAGGCTGGTTTCCCGGTTTGGGCCACAAAACCGGGGGTGCAGAGTGGTGGCGGCACGTGGCGGCGATCTGAAGGTTGCGTGGAGGCGACGCGGAAGACCGTGCGGGCGTGGCCGTCGGATCTACCTACCACCAGCGGGTGGACTAGAATAGCCTTAGGGTTAGGCTGGTCCGCTCTGTAAATACAGTAGTGAGGGGTAGAGTAGGAAATAGGCTTAGGCTAGGTTAGTATAAGTAGTCTAGGGGAGACACCCTCCTCCCAATCTCAGTTAGCGCAGTCATTTGCTTCCTAGCACCTAGGGTTTCCACTCTCCCATCCCCTGCTTTAGCTAGTTGAGATCCGCAGAGAGACTTCACTCTGTGTACTGCTGATTCGAGGAAGTGAGGCCGTATCCTCACCTTGGGTCCCATCTCTTGGTGTCAATTCGCGTTTTGATTTCATGTTTATCATGTTCTTCGCGGATTGCTTTGTGCCTTGAGTTTTCCCGTCGCTTGATCTTTGTGCTCGGTTCATCTTTTGCGATTCCGTTTGAACTGAGTTGTTCTAGATCGTGAGGCACTTCTTTCCACCGAAGGAATCATCCTCCAACCCCACGGTCTAGGAGATCGATCGATTTTTAGTTTCGGGTCAAGTTTTCTTCCTTCCCGAAATTCCTTGATTCACCGTTTTGGAGATAGGTTCGAGCCATGATCTCTTAAAGATAGCTCACTATACTCCTTGTGACTCATCTCACCAAGTTTGATCCCTAGAGGAATTGTTTTGGGTGAGATAAAGGCAAATCGGTGGACGAACGGGGCTGCTGCGAGTCGACCGGACGCTCAGTCGGGGTGACCGGACGCTCGGTCCGTGAGTCCGGTCGATGAACAGCACGTAGCCGTGTTCTTCACTTTGACCGGACGCTCCGTTCACGTTTTGACCGGACGCATCGCTTTCACTGTTCATCGTGCTTGTTCGTTTCTGACCGGACGCACTGCTCTCGACCGGACGCTCCGTACTCGTGAGTCCGGTCGCGAACAGTAAGGTTCCAGAGCCGATTTTTGTTGACCGGACGCGTCCGGTCCCTGCTGACCGGACGCTGGCCAGAGTCCGGTCGATCCAGTTCGACACGTTTTCGTCCGCAGTTTGTTCGTTCGTTTTTCGATTCGTGATTCGTTTGTGGCGTTGGATTCCTAACTGCGTGCTCTACAGAAATTGGGCTTCCCGCTTTACAAAATAGCCTGAATCCCCCTCGCGTTGCTCGGGGGAGGTTGAGGTTACCCAAAACCCATCCCGTCACTAGTTGACTTGCGTGAACTTGGGTGAGGAAGTTTTCGTGGTGCCTCGCTGTGATCCCTGGGATCATCCACCCTCTTCCAAGGGTCGTGGGCATCACGTTTTTGGTAGTAGCTCTTGGGGATTGATTTTGGGACACTTGGCCAAAGTTTCGTGAGAAATTTTATTGGCTCCCATTCACCCCCCCCTCTGGTCGCCTTGCTTTTGCATTCTCGGTCCTTCAGTTTCACAACAACCGCTTCAATCACCGGTGTGGTGGCGCACATGAGGGTTGCTATGGGTGTGGTGACACTAATCACATCATCGCAAGAAGCTCCAACGACAACTCCAATAATGACGAGTCTGCGCACAAGACGGAGGAATGCTTCAACGGGCTCTACTTCTTCGGCAGCTCCACCGACAGACTCTGCACCATGGCCCTGGAAGAGGAGCACCGTAAGTGCCAGGACAAGCACGTCGATGCCGCCGACGATGACACATCTTCTAAGGTATCAACTTCTTCCACTGTCGATCATCTTTCTGTCGAGCTAGATTCCATGCCCGCGATAGTTGTCGCTCAGGACAAGCAGCTTAAGCGTGCCGCTAGAGAGCGCAATGAGTTTAAGGCCAAGCTAGGCGAGGCGCTTAAGGAGCTTGAGATCGCTAGGTCCAAGGTGAAGGTGACCGATGAGGAGGAGTGTGAGGAGTGCACATGACAAACTTTACCACCCTGCAAACCAAGTATGCCTCTTTGATTGAGGTGTATGATAAGCTGAAGAGTAGGCTAGACTTGGTGGGTGATTGCAAAGAGTGTCCCTCTTTGAAGAAGGAGCTGGAGGAGGTGAAGGCGAGGCCTTCTTTGTTGGGTGCGTGCAAGTCCTGTCCAGGCTTGTGAACTGAGTTGGCAAAAGTTAGTGCCAAGGTTGTTGAAGCCTCGAAGGCTAGCACAGTTAGCACCGTTTCCGCTCAGTGTGAGCAATGCGTGGGGATGGAGCATGAGATTGCCAACTGTCGGTATGACAGGATGCAAACCGAGGAGGAAAACAGATACCTTCGGTCCATCCTGAGTTGGGTGTCATGCAATGAGCCGCAATTGGGCATGATGATCAGTCAGCTCAAGAGGGGAACTAGCGGTCCGGGAGTAGACTTTGCTTCAGGTGGGAGGAGCGCTAGTGCTTTTGGCAAGATCGGTGAGTTTAGCGGAGTGAACCTGAGAACATATATGATGAATGATTGACATTTATGAGGAAGGTTTGAGGCTTTTCCCGGTTGAGTCCATATCTCGCTATGCGCTTAATGTTTATGACTAACCGGTAGTGTTGAGTTGTGGTGTGTTACCGTGTTGGTGTCCATGTGCAACATGTGTCTCTTGGCTATGTTGATGTGCAGGTGTGAAGCTCGGAGACAGTGGTCGATGGTGAGGTGAAGGTCAAGTAGAGACGTGTCGTGCCGACGGACCGGGAGCGGTGAAGGATGGGTGTGCCGCGCGGCGGACGTGCCATGCCGATGGACCCGGAGTGGTGAAGGGCGGACGTGAGGCTTGGACCGACGGACCGGGAGGCCAGAGGACTAGCTGTGGTAGCTGGCACGTGGCATCGATGAGCAAGAGCACATGGGGATGTGCGATGCATCGGTCGAGTCGGCAGGAAGACGATGGCATCATGGCACTTGGCGGGAGGTCAGACACGGGCTTGCGAGCGGCGCAAGTGTCGTCGGCCGAGTCAAGAAGGAAGGCGAAGGCGTTGTGCCCGACATGGAGGCTGGACATGCATCGACATCAGTGTCGATGGTCGGGGTGTGCGAACCACATCCCGTCTACGGTGCGGGTTCGGTAGTCGAGCCTCAGAAAGCTACCATCGATGGTTTCCGAGTTTGGGCCTGTTGGTATAAATTAATGCACACTCTACTTTATCTGCAAGCGCACAGATAAAATCTACCGATGTAGCACTTCACCGGAGTAACCCAATTTTAATATCGAACCCAAAGGAACGGGTAGTGTTAAGTCTTAAAGTCTAACCCGTGAGTAGCTAACAAGGACGGAGAATCTAGAAGTATAGAGGGATTCACTAAGGCTGTCTAATTCTAATTCATGAGTGATATGTTTATATTATTCTTAGTGGGGAAGTTGCCATAAAAGGTCACAAATAGAGTATGAGTCTTTTATGCAAATGTATAATCCTACCGGGCCTACACACGGGTAAGTGGACTATAGAAGAATCAACAAGGCTATAAGAGTCACCCTTGCAAACAACCACTACTACCAGCGTTATAGGAGGCAATTATGAGCTATCAAGTCTAAGCACCACGCTTACACTATCCAACTACTCTAACTCTAGCACAACTAGAATTAAAGTACCCAAAAGAGAGTCATAAACCTTAAGAATAATAAGAACATTGGCTCAAACTTAAATATAGACTTTGATTAGCGAAACAATCGTTGAAGCAAGTTGAAGATGAACTTGAATCTGCAGGTACAAGATGAAGAAGTTCATCCGACAGGTCGAAGCTCCTTCTTGATCTCTTCCTCTCTCTCTTCTAGTTCTAATAGAAGACTAGGTTGTAAAGAACCTAAACTAGAGAGGTAACTAGTCTTCTATTTGAAAGCTAGCTCTTGAAGTCTTCTTCTAGGGTTTCTGAATGAGGCGTAGACTTTTCTGAATAGAGACTTGCTCTTCCCTGGGGCCTGGGGGCCTGTATATATAGCCCTGAGGGATCAACCGCGGTCGTTAGATCAAACCGACTTTGCATAGGGCTGAGATGGATCCTCAAAGGCGGTAGAGGAAGGTTCCAGAAGGGGGAGGCCGATGGCGCCTTGGGCCGACCGACCGGTGGGCCCACCAGACCAGTCGGTCCCACCTGGAGGTGACCCAAGGTGCCCCGCCTCATGGAGTCTTCAGGTGTTCTCTAGAGTCTTCTGGATTATTCCGGACTTGGCGGTGCGTTATCTTCCGTTGGTTTCCTTCTAGGGGAAGCAATTGTGGGTTGTTTTCCTGTTTAATCCCTACAGATTCACAATTCACCAAAACTACTCTAACTCTAGAGCGATTTAGAATTAGAGAACTCAAAAGAGAGTCATAAACCTTAAGAATAATAAGAACAATGGCTCAAACTTAAATATAGACATTGATTACCGAAACAATTGCTGAAGCAAGTTGAAGATGAACTTGAATCCTCAGGTACAAGATGAAGAAGTTGATACAACAGGCCGGAGCTCCTTCTTGATCTCTTCCTCTCTCTCTCTCTCTCTCTTCTAATTCTAGTATAAGACTAGGTTCTAAACCTAAACTAGAGGAGTATCTAGTCTTCTGAAGCACCGAGAAAGCACTAGCAAGGCGACCAGAGGGGGGGGGTGAATGGGAGCTCAAAAATTTCTCTTGAAACTTTGGCCAAATGTCCCAAAATCAACCCCAAGAAAACGCAACCGAAACCGTGATGCCCACGACCCTTGGAAGAGGGTGGATGATCCCTAGGATTACAGCGAGGCACCACAAGAAGATAGCAAACCAAACGCCAAAAACTCCGGCTCGAACACAACCCCAAAAACCAAGTCTCGAATGTAGATAGACGGCTATGTCGAGAAACTCCTAAATACCTATGCTAACAAGTAGCAAAGATACCCAGAGAGGTTCCTTGGTCAACTACGAGGCCAAACGAGAAGTCCGGAAAACAAGCGAGCAAGCTGGGAGAGCAAACGCACTAAACCGGAAGACACAGCCAAATCCCGGACTGTCCGCGGTAGTGCCGGACTGTCCGCGAGCAAGGAGCGGACTGTCCGCTGGCCAAAAGACCAAAACAGCAAGGTTGCTGAAGTCCCCTGCCCGAGTCCCGGACTGTCCGCCAAAACCAACGGCGGACTGTCCGCCGGTCAAATGAACAGTTCCCCAACCGAGACTCGCAGCCACTGTCCAGGCTCGATCCTGACGCGTGGACTGTCCGCGCCCTGAGTGGCAGACTATCCGCGGTCACTCAGGGAGGGTGATTTTGTTCGCCCTTCGACCAAATCTTCTCCAAATCGATTCAAATCAAGATCCCACGTTCCCAAACTTGGAGAGGATGATCACAGAGTAGTTGGGAGACTACCCCCAAGAAATCATCCGCTCAAATCGAGTTAATCACCGGGAAATCAAAAGGGGAGAAGGATGAACCAAAAAGCGCCACGAAAACGAACTCAACCCGATCTACTTGTTCGTAAGGAGTTAGATAAATTCCTTCGGTTGAAATGATCTCCTTTCAAATACGAACAAGTTGATTCAAACGGATTTCGCAAAGACGCACTAGACAGGGAGATCCAGTGACGGGAAAATCGCGGAGAAACGAAGAATGCGAAGAACACAAATAAAACGCGAATCAAGTCATCGATCTGCAACCGTGTGGCTACCACACGCTAAAACAGTGAGGTTACGGCCTCACTTCCTCAAAATCTCCAGTCCACAGAGGTATGGTTCTCTGCGGATCTCAGCTAGCTACAGCAGGGGATTGGGAGAGCAGGAAACCCTAGAAGCAAAGGGCAAATGACTGAGATAGGAAGGGAGGTGGGTGTCTCCCACTACTTATCTTAATTCTAACTATTCCTAATTCCCACTCTACCCCTAACTACTTACAGAGCGAACCAGCTAAACCCTAAGGTTATTCTGGACCAACTCAGGGGTAGGTGGATCCGACGGCCACGCCCGCACAACTCGTAGCATTGCCTCGACGCAACCTCCCGAATGCCGCCACTCGCTCTGCACCCCCGGTTTTGTGGCCCAAACCGGGAAACCAGCCTTTTCCAGCCAACCCCCGGTTTTGAGGCCCAAACCGGGAAACCAGCCCACCAGCATCTGAGTTTTGAGGCCAAACTCAGCAAACCCTCAGCGCCCAGGTTTTGAGGCCCAAACCTGGAAACCGTCCTCAGCCCGAGTTTTGTGGCCAAACTCGGAAACCAACCGCACCCAGGTTTTGAGGCCCAAACCTGGAAACCGTCCACCCGATGGTTTTTCCCTGGCTCTACCACCAAACCGACGTCGTAGATGGGATGCACCTCCCGTGCACCCCGTCCACCGACACGTGTCCCCAAGTCCACGACTCAGGCAACACATGACCGCAAGTCTTCACTTGTAGCTGCCACAGGCTGCCAGCCACCACAGCTGATCCTCGGGCCTCTGGTCCCTCAGTCCAAGCCTCACGTCCGCCCTTCGCCACTCTCGGTCCATCGGCACGGCACGTCTCTACTTGACCTTCACCTTGCCTTTGATCACTACATCCGTGCTCGACACCTGCACAACACAAGCCAAAGAACATGCACATCATCCCAGTTGACAATCACTCATCACTCAGAGACCCGGCATACACCCATGTATCCGCATCTTCTACTTGAAAGAGGGCTCTTGATGTCTCTTCTAGTGTTTCTGAATGAGGCGTGGACTTTTCTGAAGAGGGACCTTCTGTCTTCCCTAGGGTCTGGGGGCCTGTTTATATGGCCCTGAGGGATCAACCACGACCGTTAGATCAAACTGACTTTACGTAGGGCTGAGATGGATCCTCAAAGGCGGTAGAGGAAGGTTCCAGAAGGGGGAGGCTGGTGGTGCCCTGGGCCGACCGACTGGTGGGCCCACCAGACCGGTCGGTCCCACCTGGAGGTGACCCGAGGTGCCCCGCCTCGTCAAGTCTTCAGGTGTTCTCTAGAGTCTTCTAGAGTATTCCTGACTTGGCGGTTGCATTATCTCCCGTCAGTTTCCTTCTAGGGGAAGCAATTGAGGGTTGTTTTCGTGTTTAATCCCTGCAGATTCACAATTCACCAATACTCGTGGAATTCATTAGTTTTAAACCCTATACTAAGGTGGAGTTTATGCTATCATCCATTTTCATGTTTAATTGACCTTTGATAATAAGAGTTAATTAATGTCAACAAACTCCCCCACACTTAGGCTTTTACTCGTCCTCGATAAAAGGTTGGATCATAACTGTAGGATAAGATACTAGACCTTTCTATTCATACCTGTATTTTAAGATTCAGTGGACTTACCATAAAACCTTGAGTAGTTGAAGAACAAAATAGTTGAAACAGATCACCTTTTCTTTTAGCACAAGACATTGGAGTTTTTCAATTTTTTGAAACAAGTCATAGCTTTCCTTCTCCTTTTGTAGCACTTCAATTCCTTACCAAAGTATTTTATTTATGTGGAGAAGTTCATCTTACCAAGTCAAAGGAGAAAAATACTATACTCTTAGATCAAGACATTAATCTTTTTAAACTTTGTCACTCTTGCTAGCATATTGTAGTTAGAGGGACCATGGGCTATCTTCTTTTTCTTTTTATCATATTTTTATCATAATACTCTTTTTTTCTCTTGAGGTGTGTCGGACACTTGTCCATTTTTCTTTCCTCGTTTTTCATACTTTTGCATAGTTCCATGCCTCTAATACAATACTACTTCGGAAGAGTGAATCTTTCTTTATTTGTAAAGATCTCGATCTTTAGAGCATAATAAATTTCTCAACAAAGACTGTTTAATAGAACTCAGTATTAAAATAAGTAATTAATGTGATGATTGTTTTTATGAATAACTTTGGCTGGAAATTTATTTACTATAAAGGAGAAGTGTTGCTAATCTCTTTTAACTTTGCAAGTGAAATTCTCCAATGCTCATACTTCAAGAATTAGGTTCTCATTATTCTTCTATCATATTCCACAACAACTCTAAGTGATATTGGTTTAAACTTTTTATGAATGCAAGACTTCCAGAAAGGTGTTGTGTGACTCTATACCATGATCATGTCAAAATAATCTTTCCTTTTTAATCAGAGTTTGTAGATTGCATGTTATTTAATTCAAAACAGAAGCTTAAAAATCGAAAAATAGAGTGTAACGATCGTGTACCGAACCGTGGACGAAGGAGGAGGCCAGGGGTGCCGACCCCTAACCGACGGTGGGGCCCATCAATCGGTCGGTTGGGCCCAGGGCCCAACCATGGCCCGCTTTGCGGTGCGTGATCTCGGTGACGACGTCTTCTGTTTTATGCAGTTTTCGCGATCGGTTTTTGGAAATTCTATCGTCGTCTTCTCCCTCACACTTATTTTCTGTTTTCTGCTAATCAGAACATGTGGAGACAAGACACATATCCAAGATAATAATATAATAATGACTCTAACAAAAACTTTATTATATCATTTAAGGCACCTTTATTACACAATGAACTAGCTAAACAAAATTTCTAATAAATTAAGACTCTACAAACACGAGTGCCTTATCAATCTAGTGACGACTCATCTCTCAATCCTCTCCCTCGAGTAGCTTGCCTAGCGTGGAGGCTACACTAACGACCTTAGCCTTCAAACTAATATGTTTTGTAACATACTTATTCAGTACATCGGTCATCTATTTTGTAGTCATAGCTAGAGAAGCGTATCTCTTCTTAAGCTCTAAATTGTCCTTCTCAAGGTCCTCAATCCTATCCCCATGGCGATCTAACTGGGTAGTCCTCTTGCGCTTGGCCTTGGGATTAGGAGTGGTGGGCGCCCTCTTTGCAGGCGAAGTAACCTTAATCTGCTCAGGGAGACCACGAACTACATCAATGCGAGGACGCGGAGATGCAGTTGTGTACTTAATGACCATGGGATCCCTAAATTTATTCGTCTTTAGCCCGACGAGTGTCTCATTGGGCTTAGGAGGAAGAAGCTGGAGCGGCTTGGAGACGGAGAACGTTGGGAGATCTCTTGCCGGCACTGCTTGAGCATAGAGAGCTTGTTGATGATGCGGCGAAATCTATCCTGGTGGGGTCACAGCAAGGGGTGTCGGCGAGAAGACGGGGGCGATCTCCTTCGATGGCGTTACGGCAAGCTCCTTTGGTGGGACAATGACGAGAGCCATCGAGTCGTCCGCGGGCTCGTTGAGGTCGATCCTTCGGTCAGAGGCCATTAGCGCTGCTGGGAGGAGAGCTTTGTTGCTGCTGGTATTGACGAGGCTGCAATGAATCTAGAGACAGGCCTGGGGCTAGTTTTATATCCTGAGGCAGCTTGGGGAGGCGGCTGAATGATAGGCATGATAGGTTCGTTATGGAAGTTATTGATTCTGCGGATCAGGGTACCAGAAAGGATACGAGTAAGAGTCTAGACACGTAACGAAAAAAGGCAGACGGCGAGGGGAGGCCAGGGCCGACCGGTCGGTCTCCCTAGGGGACCGGTCGGTCCCACCTGGTGGCCCCTCATGCGTACGTCGCTTGTGGTGTCTTTAAACTTGATGCTAACCCTAGAAATTATTCCCCCGATGCGCGAACTTATCGGAAAAATGATGATGGTGTAAATCTATGGGATAATAAAGAATTGGATGACATCCAACTCTTCAGTACTCTTTTTAGGTTCTAGAAAAATATTAAGTGTTGGAATCACACTTGCCCCACCTCCGCACTCGTGCAGGGGAGTGGCGAAGGTGACCAAGTGTTGGAAGTAACAGCGAAGGTTAAGGAACGAAGACAAAGTCGCTCTGGCTCAGTTCCCAAAAAATTGTGTGTCTTACACTGTTCACCCCCCGGTATTTATAGGGGATACCAAGGGGCGCCGACCAAATTACTATAGGGTACAAGAAAGATACCTCTGCGCTACTCATACAGAAGGGCAAACTCGTACAAACACAGCCGGAGCCGAAACCCTAGCTTGCCTCCCGTGCGCCTGCCGCCGCCCGGTTCACGCTCCCTCCGATGCAAAGACGAGGGCCGACCCTCGCCTTGCGGAGGTATTCGTCCAGTCGTAGAGTCTGAGGTCCTCCGCCACCAGTTGGGACTGGGCCTCTTGGCGAAGGTACGCGGGATGCGCGAGGGTCACTCCCATCGCTCTTCACACCCCCTTCCTGCAAAAAGGTACCTGAACACCTCCGAAGGTTGGGTCAGTATTCAGAGGTTTGATTTGCGATCTGAGAGGCTTAACAGGATGAAATAGGGGGGTAGGCGGCGAAGGTGCGCGAGGGCCGCTTTGTTTAGCCAGCCCGCGTGGTTCCTCTGCCGAGGGCCCCTTTCCCCAACAGTAGCCCATCGTTGACTTGGATCTAAAGAACCGTGTCTAGGCCCAAGCAGCGCCTTTCAACGGGAAAAGAGACAGGACCCTCGGCAGCGACGCCCGCGTCTGCTTTTGGGCCGGGCCGTAGTATTGTTTTTTTGAACTGTAGGGGTCTGTTTCATTTTCTGTGCCGTGGCTTTCTTGGTTTTCGTGCCGGTGTTATCGTGTGGGGCGTTCCGCCAACCGGTCTATAAATAGAAGGGGTGGGTGAGGGGTTTGGATTGTGCCTTCCTCTGCTATAGCCATCCTGCTGTTGCAATTTGCTTGTAGCGAAGGTTTGTTTTAGCTTCTCTGCGAGGGTTGAGACAGGCGCTCGCTGTTTGGTAACGTTAGCAGCTGAGGAGATGGCTAGGTTGAAACAGACTGCTCGCGCTGTTTCGCCCACAGCCGCGGATGAGGGGATTACCTTCGAGTTCGTACTCAGCCGAGTTTGCACCGCGGAGATTGCATCTTATGTCAGGTGGGGTTGGATTGAGGAAGGTAAAGCGAGGACCAGTGCCGGGGAGGCGGTGCCGAAGCCGGACGCTGATGAGGTTGTTGTATTTGAGGAATTTTTTTCAGCCGGCCTTCGCTTCCCTGTTGACTCTTTTGTGACCTCGGTTCTGCGGAGGTTCAACTTGCGCTTCCACCAACTCACACCCTCGTGCTTTACAAAGATGTCAGTTTATATCTGGGCGTGCCGCTCTCAGGGTGTTGTTCCTCATGTTGAGGGATTTGTTTGGACCCATAGAGTGCACATGCAACCTCGCAAGATCTCGGATCGCGGAGGTAACACCAGTCTTGGACAGTTTGCGGTGTACACTTTTTGCCATCGCGCTGGGTCGGAGTTGCCGGTGCAAGCCCAGAAGAATAAGTGGACCAGTGGGTGGCTGGAGTCCTGGTTTTATTATAAGCTTGGTGGGAATGCAGAGCTCTGCGGCGAGCTTTCGCCGCTTGGTGATGTTAGCGCCGAAGCTATGATGAGCTCCGAGGCTCACGCCTGTGTTGATTGTTTGAGGGTTGTGGCGCGGTCTCAGTGTGCTCGCGACTTGGTCGAGGAGTACTGCTGTGCGAAGATTTGGCCCCTCAGCCAGAGACAAGCGTGGTTCGCAGTCGGGGAAGACTCAAGGTACGAGAGTAGGGGCTTGAAGAAGCCGAAGGTTGACCTTGATAAGGTTTGGGATAAAATTCTGAAGAAATTTCCCAGGCGAGAAGATGGGGTCGAAGCAGTCTACAAGCGTGTTCAGGGGTGGGCGGTGGAACTTGTTGGAAAGCTTTCCACGTTGGAGAATAAAGCGATCCACAGCTCGATAGGTAGCGAAGGTCGGGTTAACAGGATGTTTGACATTCTTGGGGTTCAGTATGAGAGTTGGCCTGCGCCGTCGAGCGAAGATGCGCCAAAGAAGAGGAAACGTGCTTCTGCGGAGGGGGAAGTTGTTTCTCGGCCGAAGAGGGGTCGTGGCCGAGGACGCGGCGGCGCCGGTGGTCGAGTTAAAACACTTGCGACGAAGGTTGCCGTCGGTTCGGGAGGTGTCACCACTTCCACATCCTCGGCCATTGTTTCGAGCGGCCGAGGCAGCGGGAAGACTGGAGGACGGGTGCCCCGCGTGGGCGGTATTGGCGCTTTGGTTCAAATCTCGGATGACGAGGGTGGCTCCGATGATGATGAGGAGGAGAGGGAGAAGGAAGAAAAGGAGGGCGGTACTGAAGAGGACTCCTCCGACGAGGATAGTGATACGTCAAGTAGCGGGGGTAACTCCGAAGAAGACGTATCCATCAAGGACGCTCGAGGGAAAGGAATAGCCTCGTCTAGTGTTGGTGCTGCGGCTGCGCGAAGCATTGATGACATCATACGGGACTTTGAGCCAGAAAGTCCTCCGCGAGGGTCATTTCCCGAGTTTGGTGGCTCACACATCTGGGTCGAAGGTTTCAAGGTTAAGGGTGACGCCGAATCGGACCGGACCCCGGGGAAGAGGCCGTATGGCGAGGCTAGCCGGTCATGTCTTCCTTATTATGCGAAGAAACTTGGAGTTTCAGACCCGGCGACCGAACTTTTCACGAGTC
The DNA here is from genome assembly GCA_009763385.1 of Coix lacryma-jobi var. lacryma-jobi. Taxonomy (NCBI): domain Eukaryota; kingdom Viridiplantae; phylum Streptophyta; class Magnoliopsida; order Poales; family Poaceae; genus Coix; species Coix lacryma-jobi. Next base: position 105,369,798 of record CM019824.1, on the reverse strand, counting down.
TGGACCTTCGAGAATGTCACTTGCAGTGTGCTCCGGAGGAAAGGCGCTTTCTGGGTCGGGTGTTCAACCGTATCTGTGTACCAGAGGCGGAGCTTCGGCTGGCCAACGAGCCCTTGGAGGGACTTCACGATGATATTGACGTCAAAGTGGCTGAGCTGATGCTTCTCAACCGGTCGGCGCGCTGGAGGGCGAGTTACAATCTCCACTACCTGAATGACCGGTTGAGTGATGCGGAGAAAGCTAATAAGGAGCTTCGCCAGAGTTTGGAACACAAAGAGATTGAGCTCAAAGCTGCTTTGGAAAAGGTTAAGAAATCGCGAGAGGAAGCGCAAGAGGTTGCGAATAGCAACGCGGAGCTCCTGGCTGTGAACCGGCAAAAGGACAAGGATTTGGTGGCTGCGAACAAGCGCATAGAGGAGCTGTCCTCGGAGCTGGCTACCCAAGCCGAGGCTTGGCAGGAAAGCATGGCGAGGGTTAAAAATAAGATAGATATATGCTTGACCGAAGCCGGGGGTTCCGCCGGGGAACCGCTGCATGCTGAAGACGCAGCGGGTTTTGAAGGTTGGTTATGTAATGAGCTGGATGTGTTTACCTCGTTGGTTGGGAATGCTGCAGATTTTGGTGGGTATGCCAGAGCACTGGCGATGGCTGGTACGCTTCATCAGGCAGATTGCGAGCACCTTCGCAAAATTAAGAAACCCAGCCATAAGTTTCCGACCGTGGACGAGGTGCGTCAAATGAAGATCGCAGACGCCGAAGTTCGAAATTGTGCGATGCGCTTGCTTCGCCGGTTTTGGATTGCTGGCGGTGGTCGCGCTCTTGCTTTCGAGGAAGCTGCCGAGGCTACTCGTCAGGTTCGCGTTATTGGGTAGACTGGTTTTTGGCTTTTGTTTCAATGATTATTGAATTGGTGTTAACTTAGGTTTCTTTTCTCTTATTTGTGCTTACAGGCTCGGAGGGAGGCGATGCCTTCGCCGCCTGCGGCCATTGATGCTGGTGGTAGCTCCGAAGCTGTTCCTGCTCCTAGTTCTGCAGAGGTCCCACCAGTCGAGGATGAAGCTTTGGTCGCTGATGCCCCGACCACTGGCGAAGGTGTCGAGCAGGGGGTGGCCTCAGAGGAGGCACCTGCTGAAGGTGTGGATGTTGCCACTGGCGGGGTTGAAACAGGCGAGCACGGGGGAGACGAGCAGGTGTGAGAATTTAGGATTGTATGGATGAGAAGGTTATTTTGTAATGTGTGAGGTAGGTGGAAAGACTTGACGATACTTTTTAATTCTATGATAATGCAGGTTCCTGATGGAACCGTGCTAGAAGTGTTTGATGTGATGCCCCTGACGTTAAACTATCAAGATATTTTTGTAACTGGAGAATCTTGGGCTCGTGCTAAGCTGAAACATCCCTCACTGACCTTCGAGCGTTTTTGGTGGTCGAAGGTGCGAAGGTACGATTTAAAATATAGCAGGTCGAGCCGTTTTTGGCGCGAGGTGGACTTTACTGACCGGCAGGCGACCCGTTATTTATTTGGTGCTTCTTCATCCTCGCAAGTTGGAATTGATGATGATATTGATGAGAACACAGCCTTGGGCGAACCGAATTAGATTTAGGCTCAGACGGATGGTTAGTGGTCCCAAAAGAGGAACCTTCGGAGGTCAGTGATGTAGGTCGTACGTATATGTATCGGGCTAGGGTTTTATCTGGGGAGCTGCCAATTGTTCCGGCAGCTCCTTTGTTGTGGGGACCCATCGTTGCGGTGGAGCCAGAGTTTGAGGAAGGTAGCGAGGGCTCTGGTGATTCGATGTTACTTGAAGGGAGCGAAGGTTCCTTGTAATTTTTGTAATTTTCCATGATTTGTTTGTCGTTGTGAAGCTATTTTGTAAATGAACGGGAACACTAAATGTTGGTTTTATGTCGCTACGATTCCTTACTCGTTATCGGATATTGACTAGGCTCGCTGGCTGTCTGGCCCTCTGTTGTTTGCTGCGTGCAAAGTTTAGCTCAGAAAGTGAAATAGCGAGGCTCGCGTTTCGTTACACTGAGTTGTTTTGTAAAAAACAGCGATGCCCCCTTTCTTTTTGGCGAGGCTCGCATTTCGCTAAACTGAGATGTTTTGTAAAAAATAGCGACGCCCCCTTTCTTTTTAGCGAGGCTCGCATTTCGTTACACTGAGTTGTTTTGTAAAAAACAGCGACGCCCCCTTTCTTTTTGGCGAGGCTCGCGTTTCGCTAAACTGAGATGTTTTGTAATAAACAGCGACGCCCCCTTTCTTTTTAGCGAGGCTCGCGTTTCGTTACACTGAGTTGTTTTGTAAAAAACAGCGATGCCCTCTTTCTTTTTAGCGAGGCTCACGTTTCGTTACACTGAGTTGTTTTGTAAAAAACAGCGACGCCCACTTTCTTTTTGGCGAGGCTCGCGTTTCGCTAAACTGAGATGTTTTGTAAAAAACAGCGACGCCCCCTTTCTTTTTAGCGAGGCTCACGTTTCGCTAAACTGAGATGTTTTGTAAAAAACAGCGACGCCCCCTTTCTTTTTAGCGAGGCTCGCGTTTCGCGAGGGTGTTTGACTTATTAAGGCTTCGCGCCTCCCCCTAGGTGGAGGTGAAGTTTGCTTTTTGCGAGCCCCTGTCGTGTTTGCGAGGGTGCTCGACTTTTTTGGGCTTCGCGCCTCCCCCTAGGTGGAGGTGAAGTTTGCTTTTTGCGAGCCCCTGGCGTGTTTGCGAGGGTGCTCGACTTTTTTGGACTTCGCGCCTCCCCCTTTGGTGGAGGTGAAGTTTGCTTTTTGCGAGCCCCTGTCGTGTTTGCGAGGGTGCTCGACTTTTTGGGACTTCGTGCCTCCCCCTTTGGTGGAGGTGAAGTTTGCTTTTTGCGAGCCCCTGGTGTGTTTGCGAGGGTGCTCGACTTTTTTGGACTTCGCGCCTCCCCCTTTGGTGGAGGTGAAGTTTGCTTTTTGCGAGCCCCTGTCGTGTTTGCGAGGGTGCTCGACTTTTTGGGACTTCGCGCCTCCCCTTTTGGTGGAGGTGAAGTCTGCTTTTTTTTTGGCGAGCCCCTGGCGTGTTTGCGAGGGTGCTCGAATTTTTTGGACTTCGCGCCTCCCCTTATCTTGGGTGGAGGTGAAGTTTGCTTTTTGCGAGCCCCTGGCGTGTTTGCGAGGGTGCTCGACTTTTTTGGACTTTGCGCCTCCCCCTTTGGTGGAGGTGAAGTTTGCTTTTTGCGAGCCCCTGTCGTGTTTGCGAGGGTGCTCGACTTTTTCGAACTTCGCGCCTCCCCTTTTGGTGGAGGTGAAGTCTGCTTTTTTTTGGCGACCCCCTGGAGTGTTTGCGAGGGTGCTCGAATTTTTTGGACTTCGCGCCTCCCCTTATCTTGGGTGGAGGTGAAGTTTGCTTTTTGCGAGCCCCTGTCGCTTTTTTGCCAGGGTGCTCGACTTTTTTGGACTTCGCGCCTCCCCTTATCTTTGGTGGAGGTGAAGTTTGCTTTTTGCGAGCCCCTATCGTTTTTTGCCAGGGTGCTCGACTTTTTTGGACTTCGCGCCTCCCCTTATCTTGGGTGGAGGTGAAGTTTGTTTCTTGCGAGCCCCTATCGTTTTTTGCCAGGGTGCTCGACTTTTGTGGACTTCGCGCCTGATGCGAACCCGCTAGGGTTTTTGCCCGATCTTTCGATGAGAAACGGGGATAACTCGATTGGTGGATGGAGATGACGTTCACGGCCCGACTACAGCCCTCAAGACCGCGCCTTAGCAACCGATACACCACGTCCAATAGCCGTCACGATCTTGTGGAGCGCGACAACCAGCCCCTAGGGCTCCCGTCCTGCAAGCAATCGAAGAACTAGCAAGAACGAGGAAACAAGCACTGAATTGGCAAGATGAAATTGAAGGTTTCAAACTGAATCTTAATCTACAATGGGGTTCCGACGACAAGGAGACGGGCGGCTGATCCTGCACGCGCGCCTACAAGCAAGTAGCTAAGGCTAAACTTGATCTAAACAAAACCCAAACCGACCATGGCGGCTATAGAGGGATATAAGTAGATGGATTGACGACCAAAAGAGTGTTGGGGTCGTCCTCCAACCCTAGGACGCGTCCCTAATGGACCCAACTTGATACATGGGCCATAAGCCCAAAATGAGGTGATGCAGCACCCTGGACAGCAAGACCTGTCGACGGTAATTGGATCATTGCCGCTGCTGCCGAACAGATATTGACGTGGGACTTGATTCATATGAAAGTAAAATTGATAAGCTTTCCAACAAGTCCTGAAGTGCCTGAATCCGAATCCGTATGCAACCGTGGTGGCGGTCACAAGTTGGCGCTTTGCTGCAGTCCGAATCCAGCTACCGCGAGTCCTTCTCCCTTTCGGTCTTCTCCTCGGTTCCTAATCAAAACAAGAGTGCACGCATTTCCATTGTCTAAACAAGATGGACAAGAGCTTATCATGGAACTCACTTGATGATTAAGTTGACGAGCACGAGCACGAGTAAGAGGGCCAGCTATAGGTTGTGTCCGAGAGGATGTATCGCTGGTGTTAATGTCCTCATCAAATAGACTATGGAATCTATCCCTGGCAACGGCGCCAGAAATGCTTGAAGCTAGTCCAGTCACTATACCTAAAGGAGTGAAGCTAAAGCAGCTATCTACTAATGTCAAATGGGGATGTCAATCCCGACACTAGTAGAAGCTAGCTAGCGAGAATGCAATCTACCAGGAGGAGATTCTGCAAGCGCACAGAACTATCATAGTAGCACTTCCCTGGGAGTACCAGGTGTCGATTTATTTGATCCTAAAGGAAGACTAGGGTGGTGTATGAGTCGAGTCAAGGAGGGGATGAGAGTTGAAGAATAAGAAAAGGGAAAGAGGAGAAAAGAGGAGATGAAAGGGATGAGAGAGGATGAGAGGCTAGAAAGAATATATGGATGGATAGGTAAGGATGAATGAAATGGCTAAGGTAAGGTGGATAAATAGGTAGATGGATAGAATGGGATAACTAAGGATAACTAATATAACTAACTAATAACTAATAACTACTCCTAGATAACTACGAAGCAAGATAGCTATGAAGCAAGATAACTACGAAGCAAGATAGGCAAATGCCAAACAAGCAACCAAGTTAAGTATAGTTTTATTCCTATCTTATCAAGTACCGAGGCGTACTAGCCTTTACCACTGACTTAGGTTGAACGCTAGCACAACGAGCCTTACTGTTAAACTGGGCCAACTACGTGGTGGAATTCAAGGCGCACAGGGTTGTCACCACGTGCTTGCTACCATAGCTATCCGGGGGTCCAGCCATATCTAAAGGTAAGTCTATAACTAAGCACCACGCTTAATTATATTCTAACTATCTCTACCCTAGCTTTGAATAGAGACACCCTTGCGGACGTCAGAGCAAATACTTGACTTAATAAGATAAACACTAAACTAACTAAGCAACCAATTGGCAATGATCAAACACTAAGCACACTAGAGATTAACTACTATGGCTAAGTGAATTGAACTGTAGGATAGCTAGGTACTGAAGCAATCAATCAAGTATACTACTCAATACTGGTAAGTAGAATAAAGTAATACTTGAAATGATGAACTAGAATATAGTAAAGTGCTTGAGTAACAAGAGCAAAACCTGAACCGGGGATGAAGGAAGACTCTTCCCAACTCCAGGACCGATTACTCGCACGCCTCTACTCTTGAGCTAAGCCTTAAGCAGCGCTTCCGCGAGGGCAATGAGGCAAGGATGCCTTGCTCTACTAGCTACCTACTTGCCTAAGCATGGCTAAATCCTAAGCTATTAGCTCTCTAGCTCTAGCCTTGCTGTCCTCTTTGCTTCTCCCTTGCTTTCTTGCTTGAAGTGAAGTGGCGCCACCAGGGGTGTATTTATAGCCTTGTGGAGTGAGGGGGGGTACTTATAGGGGGCAGCCAACCGACCTAGGGCAAACCCTAGTGGCGGGCGCCAGCCCTAGGTGGCGGCCACCACCCCCCTGGCCATTGGATGCACCGCCATTGATCCTACGGTCTCCAGGGACTCCTCCAAGACAGTTGCATGTCGTTTGCATGTCCAAATAACCATCATTAGGTCATGATCCACGCCACTCCCCTCCTGAGCCGTCCGATTCAACCGACCTAGTGACCAAGGGCCAGGAATTGGCCTTGGGGAGGTCACACGGATCGGTGACGTCGCAGGGAGTGGATTTGGGCCAACTCAAGTGGTGGGCGCCACCTAGGGGTGGCGGGCGCCACCTAGGGGTGGCGGGCGCCACCCCTCTGAGGCCCAATTGGGCCCTGCTAAGTGGGCTTGGCCTTTGGTGGTTCAAATATCCAAATTTGGTTCAAATCCTGCATTCAAATAAAAATCTATGGACATGTGGAATTCGGTTAGTTTGAAACCTATTTGACTACATTTCATGCCTTTTTGGTGAATTTTAGGGTAAAATTTTGATGGTAAAACAGGTGTTTAAGGACCATCAACAAGCTCCCCCAAGCTAACCTGTTGCTCGTCCTCGAGCAACAATGCGGTTTAAGCATTAAGCATGAAATAGATAGCAACATAAGATGTATACAAGTGCATATTGTATAGTGAGAAATAACTTAGTATATATCATTAATCATAGCAATGTGGGGCTTATAGCTTTTCACATCAAACATGCAAGAGTGAAATAAAGTAGTAGATAGGAAACTTTTATCTTGCTTAGGTTTAACTAGGATTCTGTCTAGAGTTTTTTTAAGGTTTTCAAAAGATAAAAACTTGCTTAAGTCCTCCAAGATTCACACAATCACTCAATGGTGTTTAAATCCTCACTTAGGCCAAAATGTAGCCTCTCCTATTTCTAAAGAATGATATGTGGAGTTATAGGTAGGCTAAGAATCATGAGCAAATTGTCTAATGTTTATTGCTAAGCTAGACACTCAGATCATAAGGAGCAGCAAATCATAAAAATTGATCAAGATGTGCATGTGTGGTTATGTGGAAGTGTATAGAGAGATATTTCATAATCCTTCCTAGTTAATTTCTAGGGTCTAGAGCTAATGATAACTCTCTCTCTCTCTCTCTTTTTCGATACAGAGTGAGTAGACAAAAATGTGTCCTCACATTTTCTTAGGACATAGTCCTCTCTTGAGCTACTTTGCTCACTTTTTTTTGATCTCTCTTTTTTTAGCTCTAGATTTCCCCAGATTGTCTATAGAAAAGGATTTTAGAAATGAAAAAGGGGGAAGAGAGAGAAATGCTTATTCCCAGTGTAGGAATAGCATAAGGCTAGCAATGGAACGTTTGGCAAGGTATTGCATATCTCCAGTGTACAGAATGAGCAATTTATTTGGTGGTTCCAAACTTCCAAAGTGGAGAGTAGGCAATTTATGGTGGGAGTGTGAATCTTGATCAAAAGATATGATAAGCTTCTCTACTAAGATCTATGAGGTCTAACAAAGCTCAACACAAACAAAGCTTTTTGTGGTTTTGACTAACAAATATTTGGCTAGTGGTGGGATGGGATAAAATCCAGGAGGAACTTTGAGCAAGGTTTTCATGATTTTTAAAAGAAATCCTCCGATTAGGTCCTAATTTCACCTTAGCAAGTTTAAAGAATTACTCCATTTCCAACTAACTTTATTCACTAAGCATGATTTTAGTTAAAACATGTGCAACCCACAAAAGCTACAACTTAGATAAAACTAGTTATTCTAACTATAACAATAGCATTTGCATGACATATTTTATTTCTTATTCAGGTTCCAACATTTTTAAGCAGATTTTATCATTTTTATTCATGGGATAATTACTTAGGCAAGAATATCATATTAAAAATATATAGAATTTAAGAACCAAACATAAAGAGTAAGGTTGAAACATACCTTATTGGCGCGAGGATCTCCCCCAAGCTGGCTTCTTGCTTGGTGAAGGATCTTCTTCTTCTCAGTCGGAGTTCTTGTTCTCATTTTATTAAAAAGGAAACTATCTAATGTTGTGAAAAAGGGAAACTATCCTATTATGATATTTTATTATTCCAGCTAAGTTAACATATACTTATGCATATAACTAATGATAACTGATTTTTTTAGTTACATGCATGACATATGTTATTTATTTGAAAAAGGGAAATTTGAAGGGAAATTTAAAAGTAAATCCAAACCTTAGATCCATGGAATTTCATCCTTATTGGGTAGATCTTCTTCCTTGGGTGCTTCTTCTTTAAGTACTTCATCGGGTTCTTCTTCTTTTGGGACCTCTCCTTTGTCATGTGAATTACACAACTCAGTAGAAGGTGGTTCTTTCTTTCTGTTCCACCTTGTTCTTGGGCGCCTCTTCTTGGTACGAACGGGTTTTACTTCCTGCATGTTAGCGGCATATGCGGGACCACGGGAAAAGAAGAATATTTCCTTCCTCGCTCCTAATGTCATTTGCATTCTACCACTCCCCGCATATATGCAAGCATCAACAGTGTTCAAGAAAGGTCTACCTAAGATTAGAGGCACATCTTTCCTATTTCCCATATCTAGTATTATGAAATCAGCATGAACATATGAACCTCTAATATGAATGTTGGTATTTCTTAGCGTCGCTACTAAGAATAGAGTTTTAATCTACCCCCGGCAACGGCGCCAGAAACGCTTGATTGACACTTCTTAGCGCAACCACTAGAACTAGACTATGGAGCCTAACCCCAGCAACGGCGCTAGAAGTGTCTTGGTGGTAAAACTATTGACTATTGGATAGTTCCGCAAGCGCACAGAAAATTCCGATGTAGCACTTCACCCGGGAGTATTCCAAGGTATCGTTATTTATTTTATCCCAAAGGAAAGCAAGCTAGGAAAGAAGTAGAGAGAGGAAAGATAGATCCTTTAGTCTTGCTATAATCTATTATCAATTAGAGAAGCAAAGGGGTATAGGTGGATATAATGGAGGATAGATAGATAAGATAAATAAGTTAAGCAAAGAATATATGATATGAAAGATAACTTTAGTAGAGTTAGCTAGGTGGGAGGACAACGAGTGAGTATAAAGAACTCCTATGTTTCTACCTTTACTCCTATGAACTAATCCTAATTAAATAGATGACTAAACGAGAGAGTAAAGCAATAGAAGGTTGTTCACCTAACCCAATACTCAAGCGGATATTTGGCTTATGGACGCTTTACCTTTTAAGAACTAGCCTAAGTTCACGTGAGGGGATCTAGGTAGCCAGGCAAAATCTGTCACCTTTTGCCCATGCGCCCCTACTGTCCGTGCAAGCCAGCGGTAGTCAAAGATAAGATGAAGTATGAGCACCACGCTCACACTTATCTACACCTTTAGCTAACGATCAAAATAGCTAAAGCCCCTATCCTAAGATAGGACGATGACGCACACACAAGAAGCTATTTAAAGGAAATCAATCTAACTAAGACAACTATAGAACTAAGATAAGCACACAACAAGACTATATAAATATAGACTTGCACTAAGTAAATACTTAAATAAATACTTGAAAAGTAAATATTTAAGTAAATGCAAAGTAAAGTAAAGAAAGAATAATATATTAAATAAATAAAGTCTTACAAAAGAAGAAAGATACAAGGGCTATACCAGACTCCCAGAAGACGACTCCGGAGACCCGAGCTTCGCCCGACTCGACTCTAACTCCCACTCTAGACTAACTACTACTACTCTTGCTTGATCTCACATGAGAGTGGAGATGTGTACACTCTCTTGGGGTGTGAAGAATGAGAGGGTGAAGGCCTCTGTTTATAGTGGAGGTGGAGTAGGGGCTACTCCGGTGCCACGTCAGCGATCCGCGTGATCCTTCTCTCTTCACCCTTGGATCCACCGCCATAGCAACCGACCTTGATGAATGGCTTGGATATTCTTCACGTGTCAAACATGCATTTTGCCACCGACTTGGATGAGGGTCACCATGGGGTCGGCCGACCCCTGTCTCTGACATGTGGGCCCGGGGTACATCTTCTAGAAGGTGCTGATGTCACCCTGATGAATAGTGCTGCTGGGTCCCACCAAAGGGGGATCGGCCGACCCCCTATGATAGGGCTGGCCCACCTTCTTCTCTCCCTTGGTGACCCCACATGTCATGGAGCAAGTCTTGTGAAGTTGGTTGCATTTGGTTTTTGGTGTGGACCCATGAATCCATGTGCTTCTCATCTTGCACCATTGAGCAAAAGCACATGCTTGATCCAATGGTTGATATTGGCTTGAACATGCTTCTCTTGGATCATGCCATGTCACCATGGCCGAGGTGGCCCAAAGGTGGGGTCGCCCGACCCCCTTGGTGGGCCCACCTGGCCTCATTTTGTCATTTCGCCATCTCCTACAAGTTCACAAGCTAAGAGTACAAGTGGAACTAATTAGTGATAAATATGCTCATGATATGCTATTCTTCCTTGAAACCGAGGCCTGTTGATGGTATTTTGATAAGGTAAAACATGCTATAACTTCCATCAACAAGATCCCCCAAGCTTAACCTTTGCTCGTCCCGAGCAAACAATCAAACTTGGCCTCGGTGGATCAGTATTGTTACTATGCATCACATTTCAAGAGTTCCATGTGCACAACAAAGTTCTTCTCTTTGAATGGAAAAATTAGCTATGTAAATCACCCATATTACCCTAGTACTCTATGGGGCTTATGGCTTTTTCTTTGTCTTAGGTGGTTGAAAGATAGAACAGTTTGACTTGGGCACTAACTTTCTTGTTTTTAGCAAGTTTCATGCCGGAGGTTTTGCAATATTTTTCAAAAGAAAGACTTAATGTTCCTCATATGGTTCTCTCATGTCGCTCAAATGGTGTATGATTCCTCACCAAGGCATATGGTAAGTGTTGCCTTCTTTATTTCATCCTACATCTAAACAGGCTTATGTGTAGCTGAAGGTAGAGATGAAAGAAGATGGCATACTTACTTGCATTTTGTTGCGATGTCAAAGCTCGGATCCTTGAAGAGAAGTGTCATACTCCCAGATCAAGATGTGCAAATGTGTGGTGTATGGTGGACTAGATTGCTTCTTTATTTGATAAGATCTATCTCTCTATATTTTCTTTTTCTTTTTTCTAATGGGACATGGCTAGCATTTTTTTTTCTTTTCTCTTTTTTTTTTCTTCTTGTTTTTTTTATGGACTTTCACTTGTCCATCTCTCTCTTTTTTTCATCTTTATTTTGCCTAGCCTTTTGAGTCTCATCTACTAGGTAATTGAGAGAGATTTCCTAACACTTGGAGAATGAAGCAACCTTTTTGGTGGAAATGAAAGACATGTTTTTGCGTACTTCCAGTGTAGAAGCAGCATGTATATGAGGTGTGTACGTGATCTTGATCTTAGGAGCATGAAAAGTCTCTTAACAAGGGTCAACAAGACTTGACAACACTCAATACAAAGCAAATAGCCTATGTAGAAGGTTTGTAAACATGTAAAGCATATATGGCTGTGGTAGGAATTTATCACCATTGAGGAACGATTAAGATTTTGATCATTTTAGGAATAAATTCTCCGGTAATCTATCATGCTTAGAACAATATTATAGCAGCTCTTGTCTCACTATATCATATCTCACAACAACTTAGACTTAGTTTTAGCACTTGCAACCCACAAAATTTTTAGGTTCATGATGGTTTAAAAGAGCTAAGTAATCCATACTTAGAGAAATACCAAGTTATAAACTAGGCACTAGAGAAACATTAGCAAGGCAACTAGTCATCATTTCCATGGGGAAGATAGACATATATGAGACATATGTGTTAAGGGGAATACTAAGCAAATATTTTTGGTTTTTTTAAAATGCAATGAGAAAACTAATTGAAACGTAAATAACTTAAGATACAGGACTTACCTTGGTGGGGGAGAGGATCTCCCCCAAACTTGGTTCTTGCCTACTATGGTGGTGGATAATGTTGGTACAACTCGGCCCAACGTCGTGCTTCTTCTTCTTGAATAGCCCGCAGGAGTTGGGCGTTTTGTTGTGCAAGAAGCAATGTTGCCTCTTGTTCGATGTTCATTGCACCCATATTGTCGATGAGATCATCCATCGGCGTCCTTTGATGTTGCCTTCCTCTACCCCGTGGGCGAGGAGTGTCTTGAGAGCGAGGAGGCCTCCCCAAGGACCCTGAAATGTCCATAGAGGCTGCCTCAGCTCCCTCCTCAACTTCTTCAGCCTGATGTGAAGGTCCGCCTTGTTCCATTCGAGTAGCACGGGACGCTCTCCTTGTCCTCCTGCTAGTACCTGTAACTTTTGGGGCTCTTTCCTCGGGGTCCAAATCAAAGGTTAGCGTATGAAGCACATACAATCGAAGTCCCTCACAAGGGAGAGTGATTTCAACTGTATGGCCTGGATAAATCATTATTAGTTCATCCTTGGGACCCCTTTTGAGTACATCGCAGCCAATAAATACATTTTCTTCCAGAACATCTCTCACGGTTTTAATGTACTCAAAAGTTTGGGATTCTAGTGCACCCAAAGCTTCGGCTATACGTGTGATGAACGATGTGAAGTATATGGGTTAACTAGGCTTTATGTAGCTAAGCCAATAGTTCACTAGCATTTTAACAGGTGAAACTTTAACCTTGTTGACCATGGCATAGAGTAATTTCAGCTCATCATCACTTACCAAAGCTCCTCTCATGCCAGGAAAAAGAGTGGTGAACAGCCAATAGTGCATGAAACATAAGGTTGGGTTATGAATTTTGTGTGGTGAGGGGTTGGAACAATCACTAGAGCCAGTAATGGCATACCAGAAAGCATTCTTGTCATAATGAAAAGCATGGTCTACATCAAGATGGCAAGAGTGATCAAATCCTAAAGCAATGTTTAATGTGCTCCAAGTCAAGTCATATTCCATCCCAAACATTCAAAATGCTATCCCATCATTATTCACTTTTAACGTGCATAAAAACTCAATGGTTAAGTTCTTTATGCCAAATTCAAGAATTTCAAAGAATCCTCCCCAACCAATGGTATTGAAAATAGCATAGAATTTTGAATCCATACCTGTTTCTTGCAAGAGGGCCGGATCAATGACGCTTGTGTGTGAGAAACTACACTCACTAAGAGTGAAGAATTTCCCCATCTCTTCGACATTTAGCCTGAGGCCACTCTCGGTCTCCATTACTCTAGCCGGGGGAATGAAGGGTACTAGCTCACTTCTTTCCACCTCTCTCCTCTCATGAGCACTAGCATGGTGAGGTTCTTGAGAAGAACCCTCACCCTTGTTGGATTTTTTTGAAACGGGAGGCAAGCAACTTCTTCATCTTACTACAAGATAAGTTACCAAGCTTCTACTACTACTATGAAATGGGAACTATTTTTGGGTTTTTGGTTTTTGGATGGCTACTACTAAGCTAAGCTTGAGAATGAACTTGCAACTAAGGAGGGAAAGGAAGAACTTGTGAGCTCGAGATGGTTCTGGTGGTTTTGGTGTGGAGTTGAGCTCACATGGGTCGGCCGACCCCCATACATGTCCCCTCAAACTTTAAACTTTGTGCCATCATGTGTCTAGTAAAGATGCAACTATGTTTGGTCCAAAGTTGACACAATTTTCAGAGATTCCCTTGACTAGTGTTTGGTGAAAGAGAAAAGATGAATGGCCAAAGTGGAGACATGTCTAAAGTGATTCCCATGGACCATGAGAGCACTAAGACATGCCTTTGGTTGGTTGTTGTGGTCCCCATGAGCATCCAACATAAAGAGGAACATCTCATGCTTAAATAGTAAAGCAAAGGACCATTTCTTTTCAGATGTTGGCTTTGTTGATATGCATGATGTTTATGAGCATACTGAGTGGAATGCAGCAAGGTGCAGGAGGGTCCATGGTGGGATCGGTCGATCCCACCTTGGATGCTCCTTGAGCACTAAAGTGTTATGTCATACTCAGGGTACTAAGCCAAGATAGATCATGTGCTAGTGGGCCCACTGGTGGGGTCGGCCAACCACACCTTGGGTTGGTCCCACGGCTCAGTTTTATTGCAAGTCATTATCAAGGTGTTACTAGCATGGAAATTTATTTTGTCGAAATGAAATATGCAGAATTAACTAAGTATGCAATTGAATGCAAAAAATTGAGATGCATCAAAAAATTAAATATGAGATAACTACTGATTTACCTTATCAGCGAGGGCTCCATGTTTCAGGTCCGTAGAGCAGGACCTCTCCATCATGTCATTCATTGGGTGCTTCGGTCGGTCCTAGAGATGGAGACCGTGGTTGCACCTCGTTGGTGAGTTCTTCTTTTACTTCGGCCTTGTTGGTTGACTCGCTCTTTTTCTTGTTCCTACGGCGTGGGTGACGATGACGATGTTTGTTGTCTCGAGGTTCTTTGTTCTTCACCTGCATGTTAGCTTTATAACCGTTGAATAGACACTTTACCTTATATTCTGGGAATTGGAGGTGAAGTTGGCCGGATCCCATGTAGATGACGGCATTAACCGTATTGAGGAACGGCCTTCCCAGGATGATCGCGACGTATAGATTGGATCCCATGTCCAATATAAGGAAATCGACGGGGACGTAGCTGTTTTGGACATTGATGAGAATGTTCGTTGCTAGTCCCTCGGGGAACCATAGCGTCTGATCGGCCAGCTACAAACGAACAAATGTAGGGAGCAAAGGTCCCCCTAGTAAGTTATCATATGTTACCTTGGACATGATGTTGACACTCGATCCAAGGTCGCAGAAGGCGTCGTGGAAGACTTGTGGCCCAATCTGGCAGGTGATGGTCGGCAGGCCTGGAACTTCCTTCTTTGTGATGAAGGGTGGATCAAGTAGATAACCCCAGTTTGACCGGAGTGGAGGCTTACCGTACCTCGTAGTAACTAATTTTACACCTTCTATTGGATCCTCAGGTTTCCCCGGGATCTTACCTTGCTCGTAGGATGGGACAGCTGCTGCAAATTGAGCTAATTGTGTTTCTAGCATTTTATTAAAGCTCAATTGATTTTTCATAGCAGAATTAAAGCTATCCATTTTCTCATTTATATTTTCAAGAATCTTATCATTAGCCATCATCTTTTTATTAATACTATCATTTATTTTAGATTGGCCTAACACAAGATCTCTTAAAGAAGGTTGGTTATTATAAGAATTATTGAAATTATTGCTATAACCATTACCTTGATTTTGGTAGAAGGGGCGCGAGTTCCATCCTTGTTGTTGTTGTTGGGGCCGGTACCCGTTGTTGTTGGCGTTGTTGATGAAGCTCACTTCCTCCTTCGTCTCGAGACAATTATTTCCCGAATGGTCATTGCCTCCGCATACGTCGCACCATTGGTCGGCTTCGATGGCTCATGCGGTTGCATAAGGTTGAACGACCTCTTGTTCCCTCTTGGAACTTTCTTCTACTTTCTTCATCAGGAGGTCCATCTTTGCGCAGAGCATGTCCACCTCATTGAGAGCATGAACACCTCTCTTTTTCGGCTGAAGACGTTCCTCATTCCAACCTTGGTTGGTAACCATCTTCTCTATGAGGTCCTTGGCATCTCTCACATTGTGTTGTAAGAATGCCCCTCCAGCGGCTGCATCTAGGTGACTACGGGCCATACCGGTCAGGCCATGGTAGAAACCTTGGATGATGAGCCACTCCTCTATCCCATGATGAGGACATGCGCGAATGTACTCTTGTAGACGTTCCCATGCTTCGGGAATCGTCTCATTAGCTTGTTACTGGAAGCTGGAAATCTTTCCACGAAGGGCACTGGTCTTGCCCATTGGGAAGAACTTCTTGAGAAATGCATTGGCGCATTCCTCCCAAGTGTTGGCTTCACTCTTGTTGGCGTAGAACCATTGCTTCGCCTTTCCCAATAACAAGAACGGGAAAAGACGAAGACGCATGGCGTCTGCAGACACATTCTTCATAGTGAAGGTACCACATACCTCCAAGAATTGTTGGAGATGGGCGTTGGCATCCTCATGCGACTTCCCACAGAATGGATTGGCTTGCACCATGTTGATGAGAGCCGGCTTGAGCTCAAAAGTCGCATCCCCCAAGTTAAGCTGCGGACCCGTGGCGACATTGTCGGCCGACGGCGCAGAGTATTCGGAGATGGTCTTTTTAGCCATGGCTTCTCTTCTAGCTGGTGCAGAAACTTCCTCCTCGAACGGATTCTGGTTCGAGATGAACCTCTGAGGTGGAACTTGACGAAGTCTAGTCCTCCTCAACAACTGCTCGGGATTTTCAACGAAGTTTGACGGCAGTTGGAAACCGCTCATACACCTACTAGTTTCATGATAATGGAAAGAAACTAGACAGGTGAGGGGTTAGCCCCTATACTAATTGATAACTGATAAATAGCAGACTCCGGATTCACTCTCTCTAAACTCCTAGGCGGTTGCTTTCCCCGGCAACGGCGCCAGAAATGCTTGTTGGTATTTCTTAGCGTCGCTACTAAGAATAGAGTTTTAATCTATCCCCGACAACGGCGCCAGAAATGCTTGATTGACACTTCTTAGCACAACCACTAGAACTATACTATGGAGCCTAACCCCAGCAATGGCGCTAGAAGTGTCTTGGTGGTAAAACTATTGACTATTGGATAGTTCCGCAAGCGCACAGAAAATACCGATGTAGCACTTCACCCGGGAGTATTCCAAGGTATCGTTATTTATTTTATCCCAAAGGAAAGCAAGCTAGGAAAGAAGTAGAGAGAGGAAAGATAGATCCTTTAGTCTTGCTATAATCTATTATCAGTTAGAGAAGCAAAGGGGTATAGGTGGATATAATGGAGGATAGATAGATAACATAAATAAGTTAAGCAAAGAGTATATGATATGAAAGATAACTTTAGTAGAGTTAGCTAGGTGGGAGGACAACGAGTGAGTATAAAGTACTCCTATGTTTCTACCTTTACTCCTATGAACTAATGCTAATTAAATAGATGACTCAACTAGATTGACGCCTTGCTACTTGTGTGAGAGGGATAAACGAGAGAGTAAAGCGATAGAAGGTTGTTCACCTAACCCAGTACTCAAGCGGATATTTGGCTTATGGACGCCTTACCTTTTAAGAACTAGCCTAAGTTCACGTGAGGGGATCTAGGTAGCTAGGCAAAATCTGTCACCTTTTGCCCATGCGCCCCTACTGTCCGTGCAAGCCAGCGGTAGTCAAAGATAAGATGAAGTATGAGCACCACGCTCACACTTATCTACACCTTTAGCTAACGATCAAAATAGCTAAAGCCCCTATCCTAAGATAGGACGATGACGCACACACAAGAAGCTATTTAAAGGAAATCAATCTAACTAAGACAACTATAGAACTATGATAAGCACACAACAAGACTATATAAATATAGACTTGCACTAAGTAAATACTTAAATAAATACTTGAAAAGTAAATACTTAAGTAAATGCAAAGTAAAGTAAAGAAAGAATAATATATTAAATAAATAAAGTCTTACAAAAGAAGAAAGATACAAGGGCTATACCAAACTCCCAGAAGACTACTCCGGAGACACGAGCTTCGCCCGACTCGACTCTAACTCCCACTCTAGACTAACTACTACTACTCTTGCTTGATCTCACATGAGAGTGGAGATGTGTACACTCTCTTGGGGTGTGAAGAATGAGAGGGTGAAGGCCTCTATTTATAGTGGAGGTGGAGTAGGGGCTACTCCGGTGCCACGTCAGCGATCCACGTGATCCTTCTCTCTTCACCCTTGGATCCACCGCCATAGCAACCGACCTTGATGAATGGCTTGGATATTCTTCATGTGTCAAACATGCATTTTGCCACCGACTTGGATGAGGGTCACCATGGGGTCGGCTGACCCCTGTCTCTGACATGTGGGCCCGGGGTACATCTTCTAGAAGGTGCTGATGTCACCCTGATGAATAGTGTTGCTGGGTCCCACCAAGGTGGGATCGGCCGACCCCCCTATGACAGGGCTGGCCCACCTTCTTCTCTCCCTTGGTGACCCCACATGTCATGGAGCAAGTCTTGTGAAGTTGGTTGCATTTGGTTTTCGGTGTGGACCCATGAATCCATGTGCTTCTCATCTTGCACCATTGAGCAAAAGCACATGCTTGATCCAATGGTTGATATTGGCTTGAACATGCTTCTCTTGGATCATGCCATATCACCATGGCCGAGGTGGCCCAAAGGTGGGGTCGCCCGACCCCCTTGGTGGGCCCACCTGGCCTCATTTTGTCATTTCGCCATCTCCTACAAGTTCACAAGCTAAGAGTACAAGTGGAACTTATTAGTGATAAATATGCTCATGATATGCTATTCTTCCTTGAAACCGAGGCCTGTTGACGGTATTTTGATAAGGTAAAACATGTTATAACTTCCGTCAACAATGAACAGGTAAATCAGTGACTATTTCTTCTACATAGCATGGTTATTGATCATCTAGCACGACATAGGCAGATGTGGATGACATGGGTGGAAAGAACGAGTTTTCATAGAAATCCTTAGATAAAATGTTCACACTCGATCCTAAATCACACATGGCATTTTTAAAGACTTCACCAAAGATTGAGCATCTAATTATGGGACTACCAGGATCACCCTTTTTAACAGTCATGGTTTGATCTTCATAATAGTTAAAATATTTTATTTCAACCATGTTTGCAGTTTCCATGTCAGGTTTAGCAGGAATTTTGCCAGGTTTAGAAGATGGTATACTTGCAGCAAGTTGAGCTAATTGGGTTTCTAGCATTTTATTAAAACTTAATTGATTTTTCAGAGCAGATGAGAAATCTTCCAATTTAGCATTCATATTCTCAAGGGTTTTATCATTTGACATTAATCTCTTATTCAAGAAATCAGTAGTTCTACCTTATGAGTAAACTAAATTCTTCAAGAATGAGAAATTATCAGAATTCTGAAAATAAGAGCGAGGGAATGAATTATTACCTTGAGAGTTGGAGTGCTGATTCCATCCTTGATTTTGTTGGCGGAAACCGTTGTTGTTGTTGTTGATGAAGTTCAAATCTTCATGTAACTCGGGGCAGTGGTTCCCAGAATGTCCGGTTTCTCCACAGATTTCACAAGTCATGTAGGATTCCAGAGATTGGACACTCTCTTGTTGGTTAATCTTCTCACAGTTGTCCAGCTTCTTTGCCAGTAGATCCATCTTGGCCACGATCATGTCGGCCTCCTTAAGGGAATGCATACCTCGCTTACGGGGCTGCAGTCTCTCGTCATTCCATCCTTGGTTCGACACCATTGCGGATACATGGGTGTACGCCGAGTCTCTGAGTGATGAGTGATTGTCAACGGGTTTGATCGCAGGGTCTTTGGCTTGTGTTGTGCAGGTGCCGAGCACGGAGACAGTGATCGAGGGCAAGGTGAAGGTCAAGTTGAGACGGGTCTTGCCGACGGACCGGGTGCGGTGAAGGATGGGCGTGTCGTGCGGCGGACGTGCCATGCCGATGAACCGAGCGGTGAAGGGCGGACGTGAGGCTTGGACTAAGGGACCAGATTGCCTGAGGATCAGCTGTGGTGGCTGGCAGCCTGGGACAGCGACAAGTGAAGACTTGCGGGGCACGGTGTTGCTCGGGTCGAGGACCTGGGGACACGTGTCGGTGGACGGGGTGCACGGGCGGTGCATCCCCTCTACAGCTTCGGTTTGGTGGTAGAGCTAGGGAAAAACCATCAGATGGACGGTTTCCAGGTTTGGGCCTCAAAACCTGGGCGTGGACGGTTTCCGAGTTTGGCCACAAAACTCGAGCTGAGGGTTTCCGAGTTTGGCCACAAAACTCGGGCTGAGGACGGTTTCCAGGTTTGGGCCTCAAAACCTGGGCTCTGAGGGTTTGCTGAGTTTGGCCTCAAAACTCAGATGCTGGTGGGCTGGTTTCCCGGTTTGGGCCTCAAAACCGGGGGATAGGTGGAAAAGGCTGGTTTCCCGGTTTGGGCCACAAAACCGGGGGTGCAGAGCGAGGGCGGCACGTGGCGGCAATCGGAAGGTTGCGTGGAGGCAACGCGGACGAGTTGTGCGGGCGTGGCCGTCGGATACACCTACCACCGAGTTGGTCCAGAATAACCCTAGGGTTTAGCTGGTTCGCTCTGTAATTAGATTAGAGAGGGGTAGAATAGGAATTCTACTTAGACTAGAATTAGGATAAGTAGTCGGGGAGACACCCTCCTCCCCTTATCTCAGTCATTTGCTCTTTCGCACTTAGGGTTTCCTGCTCTCTCATCCCCTGCGGACTGTCCGCAGCCACTGACCTGGCTCGATCCCGACACGCGGACAGTCCGCCGTTGGGTCTCGCGGACAGTCCGGGAACGTCCAGTGGACTTGCAGCAGCACTGTGTTTTTGCTCGTTTGGCCGGCGGACAGTCCGCGACCTGAGCCGGATAGTCCGCCACTAGGCAGACAGTCCGCGACCGTACTGCCGGACAGTCCGGGACTTGCCTGAGTGCTCCGGTTTAGTGCGTTTGCTCTCCCGGCTTGTTCGCTTGGTTTCCGGACCTCTCGTTTGGCCCTGTAGTTGACCAAGGAACCTCTCTAGGTATCTTTGCTACTTGTTAGCATAGGTATTTAGGAGTTTCTCGACGTAGCCGCCTATCTACGTCCGGGACTTGGTTTTTGGGGTTGTGTTCGAGCCGGAACTTTTGGAGTTTGGTTTGCTTCTTCTTGGTGGTGCTCCGCTGTGATCTTAGGGATCATCCACCCTCTTCCAAGGGTCGTGAGCATCACGGTTTCGGTCGCCGTTTCTTGGGGTTGATTTTGGGACATTTGGCCAAAGTTTCTGAGAAGAATTTTGAGCTCCCATTCACCCCCCCTCTGGTCGCCTTGCTAGTGCTTTCTCGGTCCTTCAACCATCTTCTCTATAAGAGCCTTAGCATCTGCAACATTCAGAGAAGAGAATGCACCGCCGGCGGTGGCATCCAAATGGCTTCTAGAGAGTGGGGTTAGGCCATGGTAGAAGTTATGGATCAATAGCCAGTCCTCCATACCATGGTGTGGACAAGCAGTGACGTACTCTTGCATTCTCTCCCAAGCCTCGGGAATAGATTCCTCGGCTTGTTGCGTAAAGCTGGAGATTTTGTTGCGAAGAGCGTTCGTCTTGCCCATTGGAAAGAATTTGGCGAGAAAAGCATTGGAACAGTTGTCCCATGTGTCTACAGCGTTGCGATTGGTATAGAACCATTGCTTCGCTTTTCCTATGAGAGAAAAGGGAAAGAGACGAAGACGGATGGCTTCTTGGGTTATCCCCTTAATGGTGAAGGTGCCGCAAATGTCCAAAAATTGTTGGAGGTGAGCATTGGCATCCTCATGAGCTTTGCCACAGAATGGGCTAGCTTTGACCATCGTGATCAGAGCCAGGTTCAACTCAAAATTGAGGTTGGTATCGATCATGTCTGGTCCTATCGCTACATTGGCGGCAGAAGGAGCAGAAAACTCACGAATGGTCTTATTGGCCATCGTGAAGGTAGAACCAGATAAGAAAGAAAGAAGTTGAAGGAGATGAAGGAAAAAGATAAGAAGGACTAAGGAAAGAAAGAATGGGGAAAGATGGGATTCGTTAAGCAGGAGCTTAAACGAAGATAAATTCAACACGGACTCAACCGATACACCGATTGCCTTCCTCGGCGACGGCGCCAGAAATGCTTGTTGGTAGTTCTTAACTTCACTAAAGATAGAGCTAGGCAACTATCCCCGGTAACAGCCCAGAAATGGTTGTTGACACTTTCTAACGTCGTTACTAGGAGTAGACTATGGAATCTATCCCTGGCAACGGCGCCAGACATGATCAAATGGGGTTGTCAATCCCGACACTAGTAGGAGCTAGCTAGCGAGAATGCAATCTACCAGGAGGAGATTCTGCAAGCGCACAGAACTATCATAGTAGCACTTACCTG
Organism: Coix lacryma-jobi var. lacryma-jobi; assembly: GCA_009763385.1. Taxonomy (NCBI): domain Eukaryota; kingdom Viridiplantae; phylum Streptophyta; class Magnoliopsida; order Poales; family Poaceae; genus Coix; species Coix lacryma-jobi. The sequence goes on along the minus strand of CM019824.1, from coordinate 105,348,037 downwards.
GGAGTACCAGGTGTCAATTTATTTGATCCCAATGGAAGGCTAGGGTGGTGTATGAGTCGAGTCAAGGAGGGGCTGAGAGTTGAAGAATAAGAAAAGGGAAAGAGCAGAAAAGAGGAGACGAAAGGGATGAGAGGCTAGAAAGAATATATGGATGGATAGGTAAGGATGAATGAAATGGCTAAGGTAAGGTCGATAAATAGGTAGATGGATAGAATGGGATAACTAAGGATAACTAATATAACTAACTAATAACTAATAACTACTCCTAGATAACTACGAAGCAAGATAGCTACGATGCAAGATAACTACGAAGCAAGATAGGCAAATGCCAAACAAGCAACCAAGTTAAGTATAGTTTTATTCCTATCTTATCAAGTACCGAGGCGTACTAGCCTTTACCACTGACTTAGGTTGGACGCTAGCACAACGAGCCTTACTGTTAAACTGGGCCAACTACGTGGTGGAATTCAAGGCACACAGGGCTGTCACCACCTGCTTGCTACCACAGCTATCCAGGGGTCCAGCCGTATCTGAAGGTAAGTCTATAACTAAGCACCACACTTAATTATATTCTAACTATCTCTACCCTAGCTTTGAATAGAGACACCCTTGCAGACGTCAGAGCAAATACTTGACTTAATAAGATAAACACTAAACTAACTAAGCAACCTATTGGCAAAGATCAAACACTAAGCACACTAGAGATTAACTACTATGGCTAAGTGAATTGAACTGTAGGATAGCTAGGTACTCAAGCAATCAATCAAGTATACTACTCAATACTGGTAAGTAGAATAAAGTAATACTTGAAATGATGAACTAGAATATAGTAAAGTTCTTGAGTAACAAGAGCAAAACCTGACCCAGAGATGAAGGAAGATTCTTCCCAACTCCAGGACCGATTACTCGCACGCCTGTACTCTTGAGCTAAGCCTTGAGCAGCGCTTTTGTGAGGGCAATGAGGCAAGGATGCCTTGCTCTACTAGCTACCTAGTTGCATAAGCTTGGCTAAATCCTAAGCTATTAGCTTTCCAGCTGTACCATTGCTTTCCTCTTTGCTTCTCCTTTGCTTTCTTGCTTGAAGTGAAGTGGCGCCACCAGGGGAGTATTTATAGCCTTGTGGAGTGAGGGGGATACTTATAGGGGGCAGCCAACCGACCTAGGGCAAACCCTATTGGCGGGCGCCAGCCCTAGGTGGCGGCCGCCACCCCCCTGGTCGTTGGATGCACCGCCATTGATCCTACGGTATCCAGGGACTCCTCCAAGGCGGTTGCATGTCGGTTGCATGTCCAAATAACCGTCATTAGGTCATGATCCACGCCACTCCCCTCCTGAGCCGTCCGATTCAACCGACCTAGTGACCAAGGGCTAGTAATTGGCCTTGGGGAGGTCACACGGATCGGTGACGTGGCAGGGAGTGGATTTTGGCCAACTCAAGTGGCGGGCGCCACCCCTCTGTGTCCCAATTGGTCCCTGCTGAGTGGGCTTGGCCTTTGGTGGTTCAAATATCCAAATTTGGTTCAAATCCTGCATTCAAATCAAAATCTATGGACATGTGGAATTCGGTTAGTTTCAAACCTATTTGACTACATTTCATGCCTTTTTGGTGAATTTTAGGGTAAAATGTTGATGGTAAAATAGGTGTTTAAGGACCATCAACACATACCTTGTCCCCTACTTCTATGTGTCTGCAGCTAGCCGATCAATCGCTCCAATATCCCGCGGGAATAGCAGAGAATATTCCGGTGAAAATCCGGAATCTCTTTGTTTTAGTGGATTTTGTGGTTCTGGATATTAATCCCGACCACCGGACACCATTGATCTTGGGACGGCCATTTTTGAGCACTGCAAAAGCCACCATTGATTTAGGAGCTGGAGAAATTCAGCTCCACATCAGTGGAAAGGAGGAGAAATTCCAGTTCACACCGCGACCGGAAAAACACCCGTCATCAAAGTTCGTCGGTGCCGACACTCCACCAAACAAAGCCAGTGAAGGAAATATTCAGCCACAACCACCGTGAAGGCGACACTAATCGGGAATCCAAAGCGGCTAGCCAAAGTAAGTTAGGCTAAGGTAAGTCTCTATCCCCCATTTAAATTTCCTTTTTTACTTAAGCAAATTAATTTTCTGCAAAATAGATGCTTAGTAGGGAGATTAGGTGAAGCCTAGGGGGCTTAGGGCAGCCTTAGGGGTGGCGCTCGCCACCCCATGCTGGCGCCCGCCACCCTTTAGGCCTTTTCTTTCTCTTAGCCAATCAAGTAGACTATTATCCCTAGCTCATAGGCTCAAATAACACCAGGAGAGACCCATGCCCTTTGCTCTTTTCAATGCACTCATTCACTCCCATGTCTCCTCCTCTCTCTTCAACTTCACTCCATCTTTTGGCCTCTTCTCCACTCAAAAATTTTGGTGAGGAGTGATGAGGAGAGCACAAAGTGAAAGAGGGAGTGGCTTGAGTGGGAATTACCCATAAAGGGGTGGCACCCGCCAGTTTTCCCTGGCGCCGGCCACCTCAATTTCCACACTTCTGCATGAAGTTGCACCCAGTAAGTTTCCCACCATCCTTGGTATAAAGTATGACCAGGATGAAGAAGTGGTCTTTGAAATTTTCAGCCCACTTACTCCATTTAGGAGGTTACACTCTTTGCACTTTGCACCGACACTACCAATTTATTCCCCACTTAGAATTTCAGTGGACATTACGAGGGAAACCTCATGTGTTGGTTGCAGACAGAAATGGGCAAGTAGGGTGGTGCCCGCCACTTATTGGTGGCGCCCGCCAGGTGGGTGAAGCTCTCAACCTTCCCCCTTCCATCCTCAGCCTATAAATACTACCCACACCCCATGCAAGCTCCTACACCTCACTCAAAACACAAAAACACCATCCACCTCGAGCACTAGCGAGGAGGTCATGGGCCCTCTCAAGAACTTCTTCACTGGCAAGAAGAAGAAGAGTAAGGGTGAGGGAAGTTCGTCGAGGGCAAACACTCACATTCACTTTGCTGGGAGTGATGAGGAGAGTGCCGGGAGGGGTACTCCATCCACCAACGAAATGTCGGTGGATCGGAACTCTCCGCCCACACACCAGGCCAGACCAACCATCCACATCCTGAATTCTGTCGATGATATCATCTGGCAGAGTGATCGGGAACGGCAGGCCCGGAACATCCTCAGTGAGAGGGAGTTCGTTCACACCCGCCACATCGACGACAACTTGCTATGTCGCACTGGTATGGACAATGAGTTTCTCTATATTTTTCGAACCTTGGGATGGGAAGATGCATGGAAGGTTAATGAGGGAATCCTTCCCCTCACAATGGAATTTCTGGCCACAATGCAAATATCTGCTAATCACATAAAATTTCAGCTTTTTAATGAAGAACATGCTTTAACATGGAAGCAGTTCAGCAAGAATTTAAACTTTGATGATTCATGCTTGCTGAGCTTAGAATCTACCTGTACGGGATTCAATAGAAATGAATTTTGGAAAAGTATTACTGGGAACAGAAACCCAGGCTTGCCCCGTACAAGTAATATCCACAACCCCACGCTCTGGTTTTTTCACAAATTTATTAGTATCACACTCTTTCCAAGACCTGACTTAAGACCAATTAAAAAGCTCAAAATGTTGCTGCTTTATGCTCTAGTAAACCACATAAAAGTATCACCCGCCAAAGCCATGACAGACTGCTGGTCTAAATTTGATCAACGCACTGGAAATATCGAAATGACATCATGGATAACTAGACTGGCTTTAAACATGGGTCTGCTGAACACCGCTGTATACTTTTACATTCCTAGTGACCGAGACCTTTTGACCATGGAACACTTCTCGCAAGGACACCTCTTGCATGAGAACCAGGATACCGGTGAGATTCACATGATCTACCAAGATTATGTGAATAAAATCGCTCTTCCGGACATGTCACTTTGGTTGGTGAATGCACCAACGTTACTTTTGGCCCTGGAAACCGAGGCAGAACAAAACCGCAGGTTGGCTCGAGAGAACATCATGCAGGTTCCCAGGAGAAGGACGTGAGCGCAGACCCGTGCAGCAGAAGAGGCAGCAAGAGCCGCAGCAGCGGCACATGAGTTTGACCCTTTTCATGTAGAGAAGTATGGAAGAGCAGCACTCTATGGTCATTTGACTCCCCCTGGCTCGCACCAAGCAGGGGGGTCGAAGTGGCAGCAACCACAACATCCGCAGTGGGGATACGGCCATGACGCGTCCCTTCACTCATCCCAGCTGGGGAGTTCATCCCACTCTTTGGGAGGATCCACCCGGTACACTGGTCGTGGTGATGAGTTCTTCCCTGGAGGAATCTCACCACAGGCCGCTCACCATTCGTCCTTTCATCAGGACGAGTGGATGCGCGATATGGGATACCTTCAGCACCAAATGAATGGACTCACCATGGATACTGCTGAAATCCGTCAGGACTTGAACGAAATGAACCAAAATTTCCAGGTATTCCGCCAGGAAACTGGTGGAGAACTGGGTAATATTTCCTCTCTCCTGCAGCAGAACCAGTCGAACTGGGACGAGATGTACCGTCGTCAGGGTTGGATGTAACCCAACCACGCGAACAACCAGCCTAGGGGAGGACCCCCGTCAAAGAGGTAAGTATCACAACCGTCTTTATTATTGTCCATTTTTTTCAGTCATTTAAAGAGTTTTATCTTAGTTAATTTGTAGCTTAATTAAATATATATATATATATATAATAAATAAATAGCAATAAATGAAACACTCTCATCATAAGTCTTTTTAATGAATAAAAAAATAATGTATGCCATGCATTAGAGTTACCATGGGAGAACGTATGCTAGAACTAAACTTGAGACATGAGCATTAGACTAAGTAATGGGGAAGTAAGTTTCTACTTTGACTTGAGCAAGTCAAGTTTGTGGAGTAGTTATTTTGAAAAAATGATGAATTTAAAAAACTTGCTCTAAGTACTTTTCTTGCAAAGAAAGTCCTACCAAAGCCAAATAATTTTTACTCTTAGAGTAGGAGCTTCCACTTGCTGCATGTTAGTGTTGAGCTAGTTAGACCTTTGTTGATAGACATGGTAGAGAAACTTGTCATATTTTTAGACCAAGGAATTCACTTGCACCCACCTATATAGTGCTATTCTTACACTGAGAATACGCACATAACATGCCTTTATTTCCATTCATTGTTAGAAATACTACATGGCAAAATATCATGCTCCATAATAAAATCTCAGGGACATGGCTATAGCAGTAAAAAAAAGAGCAAGTGCTCTAGAAAGAAAAGAATATTCAAAAGAGCAAGTGCTCTAGAAAGAAAAGAATATTCAAAAGAGCAAGTGCTCTAGAAAGAAAAGAATATTCCAAAGAGCAAGTGCTCTCATTCATAGCCATGATCCCACAAATGAGATAAAAAGGAGAAGTGCCATGAAAGTATTAGCCACAATAAATACCACAAACTTGCACATTCCTAGTCTGAACCTATGACTTGTTGCTCCTTTGCTCCATTTGTCTAACTTAGCAAAATTATGCTAGAATTGCATGCTCATTTTTATCCTACCCATTACACCCCACATAAAGTCTTAGTGAGAGGATAATTCTTCCATTTCCACATACAAATATGAGTGATTGAGTGAGCCACAGAAGTTACTAAGCATGCTTTCTTTTGAACAAAACTTGCAAAAACTCCACATATCTTGATTAGAAAAATAGGCAAGGGAAAGACAAACCTTCTTTCTTGCTGGTCTTTTGTTCTAATCTTGAGCGCAGGGAAGGCTACCAATTCCATGGTGATGAAAATAATATGGGCATACACAACAAAAACATAGAGTTTCCAAGACTCAAGTCCATGCTTGCTCGAGGACGAGCAAGAGGTAAGCTTGGGGGAGCTTGTTGATGCTCACTAAGTGTTATATTCTTAGCATCCACAAGGTCATATAACGCAACACAAGGACTTAAAATCAACCAAAAACCTTTTATAAACTAACGATTTCCACTTGTCCTTTAGTTTTATTTGAATATACGTAATTGCAGGGTTTTTGAGCAAAATGACCAAGAGGACCCACCAGGAGGCAAGCACACTCACCTGGGCTTACTTTGGGCCAAGGTGGGGTGGCGCCCGCCACCCCTAGCTGGCGGTCGCCAGGGGAGTGAGGCCCAAACTCCTCGCCTGCCACGTCACTGATCCAAGGGACGCGTGCCACACTCATTTGCAGCCATTGATCACTTAGGTCGTTGCATCCAAGGGCTAAGAAGAGATGTCACATGGATCATGACCTAATTGCCCAGGTGACGGTTATTTGGACATGCAACCGACCTTGGAACCGCCTCCCTGGAGCTCCTGGATGCCGTTGAAGCAATGACGGTGGATCCAACGGTCAGGGGCCTGGCGGCCGCCACCTAGGGCTGGCGCCCGCAACCTCACTCACCCCCCTTACCTAACCCTAGGTCCCTTAGGCTATAAATAGGACCCCCCGAGCTCATTTGTACTCAGACCTCACCTCATTAGTCCCACTCTCTTGTAAGCGAAGCTCTGGTGAAGTAACACTCTAGTTGAGAGACTTAGAGTGAGAGCAAGAGTGGAGAAGAGAAGAGCTGGAGTTGTAATAGAGGATCTTCCAGAGTCTCTGGTATAATTCCAAGTCTTTCTTCATTTATCTTAATGTTCTTCTACTTTCAGCATTTACTTTAAGTTCTTTACTTATTGTTCTTGTTGAGTGCTTTCGATCATAGATAACTTAGTATTTAGTTTGTATCTAGTTTGGCTTCTTCGCTTAGTAATCAGTGCTCTAGTTTTGGACGCAAGATTAGAGTAGTATATATTAGTGTAAGCGCGGTGCTTAGACTAATTATACCTTAGTTTGTGGCTAGCCCCCCCGGATAGCTGTGGTAGCAAACATGTGGTGACAGCCCTAGGAGCCTTGAATTCCACAACGTAGTTGGGTTAGTTTTTAAATCATAAACCTCGTTGTGCACGTCTGAGGTAAATAGTCCAGACGGTGTGTACGGTTCGAAGAACTAGATAAAATCTTTATTGCTAAGTTAGTTGTGTTCGTAAGTGTGTAGGAAAACATTAATCTATTCATCGGCCAGAACCCGCCGATTTAGTTTAGTAATAGTTAGTTTTTCTTTCTTTTAGTTGTAGTAGAAATCAACCCCCATTCATACTTTTAGATCAACCTTGCTAGAATCACTAGTTGTTCATAGCAGTCCTAGTGTTAGTTCTGCCATAGTAGCTTCCCTGTGGAAATAAATATGATACTCAGTTACTCCCGGGTGTAGTGCTATAATTGACTTATTCTGTGCGCTTGCAGAATTTACCAATAGTCATACGAATAGTTAGTTATACTTCTTACATTAAGAAGTACCAACAAGCCTTTCTGGCGCCGTTGCCGGGGATAGATTCCATAGTCTACTCCTAGTGACGACGTTAGCAAGTGTCAACACTATTATAATTACAAGACTTCTTTTAAGAACTCAACTAAGTTACAATGAGAGTTCTAATCCATGTAGACTTCATATCATGTCCTAGGATCTTCCGTGCCATCCACGGTTAGTCCGAGTACTCATCTTCTGATGATATCTCTGACATCCTGGTCCATCAAGCCCCCGAGCTCTTCATCATTTCTTCAAAACGTTATCTTTTGGTTTCTTTGAGAATCACCGAGTAATGTCTTGAGAAATCTTGAAGTGCTCTGTAGGTAAAGAACTTCTATGGCGTGCACTTTTTCTAAAAAGTGCACCCATGGGGTGTAGCGCCCGAGCCTGTTGTTATTTATAATAACTTTGAGGATCTTTTGAGCCCTTTCCGAGTAATCATTGGCTAAGAAAAAAACATTTCCTTTATGGTATATGTGACACCCTAGTGTCAAGCACTGCATTAGGCACTGCAATTAGCCACTAAGAAAGCATAAGCAATGCATTGCATCATTTCATGTGTATAAGTATGCCTTTGATCTTTTGTTGTTTATTTGAAATTGGATTTCTATTTGACTTGATGTTTGATTTTGGCTTTATTCTTGAGGAGGATTTAAAAGTGGTTTTCAGAAAAACTGTTCTATATGAAAGTTGTAGAGAAAAATATTTTGAGCAACTTTTATATTTGGGTCAAAGCCTGGTTTGGAGTTTTTCAAACTGTTTTTGAGAAGTCAAACTTTGGAATTTCTGGAAAAAGAAAAAGAATCATTTTCTTTCTCGGCGCCAACCTTTCGGCCCATCCGGCCTTTTGGCCCACTTCCCCGCCTCGGCCCAGCGCTCGCCGTCTCGCCCGCGCGCGCGCCCGCCCGCGCACCGCGCGCCGGCCACCCGACACGGCCGCGCCGTACGCCGGCCGGCTTGCCGCGTGGCGCCCCTTCTCTGCGCCAAATCCGCGCTGACCACTCCCTCTCCGATCTTCTCCCACCGGAGCACGCCAGCGATCTTCGCCGGCCACTCCCGCGCATCCTCGTCTGCCGAGCCGCCTGCCGCCGCCTCGCTGACCGAGCCGCCGTGGCCCCCGCCACGACCGGCCGCCCCTCCGCTCCGCCGGGCAAAAGCCCGAGCGCCTCTCCCACTCCCTCACTCACTCGCACACTCACTCTCGCTCTCACTCCCCTCTCTCACCCGCGCGCGAAGCGAACTGAGCACTCTCCGCTCGCTGCAACCACCGCCGCAAGGCCCCTTCCCAAATTCCAGTCACCACCTCCATCACCGGCCGATTAACCCCGGCCACTGCCCCGCCTTCGTCTCGGACACACGGTGCGCACCCCCGCGCCATCCGCCGAGCTCCACCGACGCCGAAGTCCGAAGAGCCCCGCCGCGGAAGCTTTCAGCGCCGCTCGGAGCCCGGAACCGTTCGTCCCCGACCCGAGCTCCACCGCCTCCCTTCTTCCTCCTCCAGCTTCGCCAAGCCAAGGCAAGGTGAGAACACCAACTAGCCCTAACGCTATCGTTCCCTATCTCTCTGTTCACCTCGGCCGAGCGCCATTGCCGCCATCGCGGACCTCACACATGGCCAGCACGCACCAGCGCACCTCCGGTCAAACCATCACCCCTAGGACTCCCCTCTAGGTTCACCGAGTCTCACACGCCCGCCAGTTTAGCCGGCGACCGCCGGAAACGGCGTAGCCGCGCGATGCCGTCGCCGCCGTGCGCTGCCGCTCGCCGCCGGCACGCTACGGCCGTGGGCTGGCCAATCCACCAGTACCGCCGAATGCGCCTCGTCGAGACGAGTCCGCAGGGCCCAGCCTCCCCGCCGGCGACCTCACCGACGGCAAGAAATCGCCGGACCAATCCCTCCCCTGTTTCCGTCTCGTCCGAGCCCCCGAGTCCGACCTCGGACGAGCGCGCCTGTTTTCCGATTCGCCCGAGCCCGCGAGCCAGGCCTCGGACGGGCGTGTATGGTTCCGTCTCGCCCGAGCCCTCGAGCCAGGCCTCAGCCTCGAACCAGGCCTCGGATGGGCGTGTATGTTTCCGTCTCGCCCGAGCCCTCGAGCCAGGCCTCAGCCTCGAGCCAGGTCTCGGACGGGCTAATGTTTTTCCGTCTCGACCGAGCCCTCGAGCCAGGCCTCGGCCTCGAGCTCGGCCTCGAGCGAAACCTCGGGTGCGGTCTCGTTCGAGCCAGGTCTCGGCCGATTCGCTTTCCGCCGTGCGCCCGAGCCCGAATGGGTTCTGCTGACCCACGGGTCCCGCGCGTCAGCCCCTTACCGGTCCATAGACCGAGTTCTCGCAAGCCAGCCGGGAGAAGTTAAATGTTTTTCTTTTCGGTTTAATTTCCCGAGATGCTTGTTATTTTTGTGTAGCCTGTTTTATAAATCCAAATGAAGTGCTTCCAGTTTTATTAGCTTTCTGATGAATAGATCTATCATGGGAAAATATGAATGTATTTTTGATAGCAGTTTATTTTACTGTTTCGTTTATTTCAGTTTATATGCTTTTGTTTAGATAAATGATTATAAGTGTTTTCTGGTTGAGATAATTCCTGGAAAATTATGAAATGTGAAGTAGAATCTGGGAAAAATAGGAAATAGAGCTATGCACTCTTTTACAGTAGGGTTGTAGTTCAAAGTACCTTTTTAGGCAGTTTGCTTGTCATTTTTGTATCTGCAGCTCTGTATTTTATCTTTGGCTGAAACTTGTTCAGTAGAGTCCAGCAAGTGTGGTTTACCTTCTGGAATTTTTGTGGATTTTTCTGAGCCCAGAAAAATACACTTGCAGTTCAAATCTGAGTTTCCTTTGATGTATTTTAATAAGAAAGAGTTGAATACTCCGATTTTGTTTTATGAAATAAATGAGATATTGCCCCAATGTTAAAAGTGGTTCAACAAGTTGGCTTTGTTGGTTTGCAAGAGTTATTCTTTTCATGCCACTTCATCTTGCACCGCATTAGTATTTATAAAATTTATCACATGCAATAGGATCGACACTCCCGGAGCCACACCAAGAGCAGGAGCCAAGCGTCGAGCCGGAGATCCAGGAGCTCCAGCAGTCGGAGGAAGCAGACTCCGCGGCCGACACTAACCTGCCCGAGTGCCCCTCCCACGAGGCCTCGGTTTTCACTCAAGGCAAGCCCCGGAGCATTCTAAGTCTCCCAGTTTTTGCAATTAATTTACTTGAGTCCTTTTATATTGTGATGCATTAGGTATAGGAGTTGATTGAATCCTAGTTGTTACATTACCCTTCCTTGATTATCGATTATTACCTGCCTTGTTACCCTGTTACTGCTTTATAATGTAGAATTGCTTAGCCTGCTTAATAAAAGTAGTAGTTAAGGATGTTTCCGTAATACCCCGATGGGTATTTACCGGATCACGGTTGGCTATATTTGCTATCGTGGAAAAGAACCTGAGTAGTAATGAAATACGGTCAACTGGAAGGCAAAGCACAAGTTTGGAAACTTGGGGCAGTCCGTCCGTTGGATCGTGTAGGTTTGTATCGATGTTGGCCCTCGTTCATTTTTGAACGCGCCCTTTTACTTAGGGATATGTCGGTGCCGTAATCATCGACCCCAAAGCCGGTTAGAAGCTGTTCGGGCCGGTTTCAACCCGTGTCGTGCCCTCTAGTACAGAAGTTGCGATCTGCCGACGTGAGGCCATCGCCAGACTCTGATTGGGCGGTCCGTGCTTGAACCGCGACGATTACCACCACGAACAAGCGTCGAGCGGTTGCCCAATGCATGGACCCGACGGGGAAAGTGTGGGCTGGTATTAAAGGTTTTTCATCAGCTGATTTGGAATTCGATTCGAGTCGCCGTCTCCCCCGGTTAGTGGGAAACTATGGCGAGCTTCACCACGATACAACTCCATGTGATGTTTAAAGGTTCAACTAAAATGTGGATAAGTCAACTGGATATGGTTATATTATTGTTTGTTAGATTCAAGTGAGTGCTCTAGTACAGGTAATAACCTAGAACTAAGGAGTAGGTTTAAAAGTAACAACTCATCATAATCATTAATTATCCCTTATCTGAATTTGAGCCTTTCGCAACTAAAAGATCCCAGCTCCACCTCAAAAGCCTTGCATACCCTTGGAGTCTTTTATTTTCAGTTAGACGGGTAAGTCTAGCTGAGTACATTCCCGTACTCAGGGTTTATCCCGTTTGTTGCAGATGGCCAGGTCTACTTTGGCTATTGTAAGCACTGCCTCTACCCAGTGGAAGGTGATGAGGAGTAGGCCCAGGGCAGGGTCGTCAAGAAGCTTCCCTCCTTCTTTTGCCGGACTAAGACTACTGGTGGCACACTATCTTAAAAAGGAGGAATGACTTGTGTTGAGTTGGTTTATCAAACAATGTTTTATTTGGACCACGTTTGTTGTGGTCGTGTTTTAAACTTATTCGAGCTTCCGCACTTTTAAAATCAATCTTGTAATAACTCTGTTTTAAATTCCGCACTCTGATGTTTTAAATTCAATTTCGTTTCACTGTGATGTACCTTTACAAATGTAACCTTGAACGATGCGATCCTGTATGTTATGGTGTTAGAAATCCTTCGTGATTTCCGGACTACCGGGGTTATATGGGTTCAAGTATGAGCCGAAGTCAGACGGATTTGGCTAAGATAATACTTGAGCTCTTATCGCCAGGTCGGTTCCGCCACAGTATATACCCTGTAGCCCCCGAGCCTGAGTTCCGAGTACCTAAGTAGTCGGTTCTTGGGATCTTCCAATATATTACAAGGTAATCCATAAAGGAAATGAAAAGATGATACATGACACTGATCTGTTCCTGAAAAGGTAATAAATATCCAGCTTTAGGTGGGTAATGTTTTCATCAAACTTCCCTTGTCACCCCCACTGAATAAGAATTACTGTGAAGTCAACAACAATTGACCAATGATTGTTCCACCTGTATGTATTGATGATTTTTGTCAGGTTCTGCAACTGCAAAACTTTGTCGTCTTCCTCTAGAAGTACGCATGTGAATCAAACCCGTCACTGGTGCCGGACTTCACATGTGCAACAATACACGGGGAAATTTATTGATCTCTGGTTACTTAAATCCATGAACCATGTCCATAGACCAGGGGCAGCTGCCTATTAATACCATGCCTGGGAAGCAAGGGAGCCAGACTTTCCTCAGCATATGTCTTCTCTTAGTCCCTTGAGTGTTATAGTAGTTGTAGCAGAAATGTTTGAGCCCCCGAGTATCTTCCTTCTGTAAGAGAGATAATGTGTCCAGAAGAACTCTTGTGAAGGGACCATCCATCAGGGTGGTTTCCAAGTGGTCGCGAGCAGAGGTATATAGAGGTGCGCCTAGGAGAACTCTTGTGACTCTCGCATCGCGGGCAACCTCGGGGTCACAGGTTGTCAAAAGGGCGCTAGGGTTAGGGCCTACCTCCGAGTTCCTTATGCACTGGGGTAGAGCCTTAAACCCACCTTGGGATGCACTGAAAAGATAGTATCTACCCAAGGTTCTGTGTCTGCTTTACTGGGTCTCACTGAACCCGGTCCTTGGTGCGGCGTGCATCAAGACTCTGTACCTTGATTACACTAGAGTAGCGTTTTACACGCCGAGTGAACTTGTACTGGAAGCTGTTTGTATCTCAAGATGCATCCGTGTATCTCCGTTGTAATTCCGAGTAATAATTAATAAGATCTGGGTACTTGGAATGTTTTCTGAGTCCTTTATCTTTTCTTCCGATTACTAAATGTGCCTTGTGAAAGAATAACATTATCAGTTGTAAGGTTTGCTTGTTCACTGACTCTGACGCCGTCTGAAATGTCCCCCAACCGTTAGGGTTTCTAACAATATCTATAATGCCATTTGGAAAAGGTGAACGGTTGCCGAAACAGATCTATAATAAGCCGCTATTGGACTTATGATTACTTCAAGCTTTCATCAAGCCATTGCCTGCAGAGTTAAAAAATCCCATTGCCAATCCAAAGTTGATGCGCAGAAAGTCTCTTGTCACTAATATGGGTCCCAAGAAGTAGTCTGCAGCTGAGAAGAAGAAGGCGCTACTCACTAGCGGGAGGCCGCGCCATCCGTGTCCGCCCACTGTTGCGCTGGCCTGGAAAAAACCAGATACCAAGGAGGCGGAGTTGGCCTTCTTGGCACAGCTAGGTTTGCTCCGGTTGCAGCTGATTGATGGGTGGAGAGTGCCTACTGACCACCGCGCACCAGCCCCAAATACGACGGAGATTGTGATGTTCAAATCTTTCGTCGAGCGAGGGTTAGGACTTCCGGCATCAGATTTCTTGAGGGGATTACTGCATTACTACGGTTTGACCCTCAATCATCTAACTCCCAATGCTCTTTTCCACATTGCGATCTTTGCACACCTCTGTGAGGCTTTTCTAGGGATATGTCCCTCTTTCACTCTCTTTCGCTACTTTTTCTTAGTAAAATGTCAACCCAGTGATTCTGCTGTAGAGGTAGTCGGAGGAGCTAGTATTCAGCTTAGACAAGAGATAGCTTTTCAATATATTTCTGTAGAGCTATCGGAGTCTGTCCGAGAGTGGGCTGTCGGGTGGTTTTAGATAGCTAACCCACCACCAGCCCTTCGTCGCCATGATGGTTGGCCACCTCAGAAATGCCGGGAGTGGAAGGACAATATCTCTGCTGAAGAAGTAGAAGTTGTCCAACCCCTGATTGACATGATAGCAGCGTTAAAGCTCAGCGGATTGAATGGGTACACCGTCGTCCAAGACTTCATCGCGCGCCGAGTCCACCCACTCCAACAACGAGCTAGCTTTGGCTTTGAGTACCTTGGCGTGAAGGACCCGAGCCGTCACGAGGCCGAGCCATTGCCGAACCATGAGATCCTTAGGAGGATGAATCGGCTATTGATGGGCCGTGAACATCTTGTTCCCGTGATGACAACTTTCTTCGCCATCAACCCGCCTCCGGAGGTAAGTAATTGAGTTGTCTTGTCTTTGATATTCTTAATAGATATCCTTTTAACTTGACTTGATTTTCTTCTTCTTTATAGAGCCAAGGGAGGAATAACAATGATTGTCCACCCCTGCCCCCAATGACTCAAGAAGGTGGAGGCATAGCTCTCGAAGGTCCCATCCGAAGTGAGGACCTTCGAAACGAGTCAAGCTCTCCCGGTGATTTTGATTGGCTAGACTCAGAATCAACTGATTCTGATGTCATGCTCATAGATATGGAAGTCGAAAGTAGCCGGAAGAGGTCTCCGAGTCCACTGGAAGGAGCTGGAGATCCTGTCCCAAAGAAGGCTTGCACTGGTAATCGCCGTGCTTGTCGAAAAAATCTTTTATCAACAAAATTGGCTGAAAAGCACTGTAATATGGGTGCTCCTGGTAAGGGGAAACCCGAGTACTTTGTAGTCTTTCTGTTTTGAATTTTAATGACCCTTATCTTATATCTTTGTTTAATCCAGATGTTGAAACAACCGAGGGGACTTCAAGTGGTGCGACTCCTAAAGAAGCTCCGGCTCCAGACCCGCAACCGAAGAAGCCAATTGTAATGTTGTCGCGGGCATTGAAGCTCGTGAAGTAAATCACAAAACTTTCTTTAGAGTACTCGCGTTTTTCTGGTACTAGCATGGACACTCGTCTGTTGTAGGAAAACGAAGCCGGCCGCAGCATCCTCAAGTGCCGTCCCCGAGACCTGGGCGGTGGAGGAGTCGGAGACGCAGGACAATGGTGAATCCAGCGTTCCTCCAATCTTTAGCCAGGTAGATCCTCTGCCCGGCTCCTCTCCGTCCAGTACCCAAGTGGATGCAGCACCTGAAGCGGACGTTCTTCCCTTGCCTCAGGTTGGTGTTCCATACTCAATCTTCCGCTCTCCTGCTCAATTGGAGTTTGACCGAGTGTTGACCGAGTGGTTTTTTCGCACTCGGTAGCCAGACGAGCCTACTCTGGAGATGGTCTTGGCGGAGATCAATGCTGAAGCTTCAGCTCGTCCGCAGGAAGAGTCTGAGACTGCTCCCAAGTCCTCGCGCCAAGGAGCAACACTTGACGTCGTGGGCTACAACCAGGATCTTACTCGGCTGAAGGAGTTGAGCAAGGACGTGATGGCACCTGCCATGGCGCTTTGTCAATTTGTTGAGGTAATTCCTTTGGAGTTCTCTTCATATGTTGTAGTCTCATCCGAGTACATATATTAATGTCTCTGTGCAGGGCTTTGATGTGAAAGTCACGGAGCAGATCACTCGGATTCGACAAGAGTTATCTCTTGAGAATCAGAAACTCAAAGACTACATTGCCCAAGACCACATCAATTAGAAGGTGGCCACGCAGCTCCTGAATAACTGCATCAACGAGCTGCAGAACAATCTCAAGGCTGTTGTCAATGAGCGTGATGCAGCCAACAACCGGGAGATTGAGCTACTTGCCAAGGACGCTGCCTCAGAGCAGAAGTTGAAGGAGCTCAAGAAGTCTTCCAAAAAGCAGTTAGCTGGTAAGTTGAAAGTAATGTCTCGGGTCCTTATTGCCTTTGTAGACTAGTGACACTCATCTGATTGATATGCTTTCAGATGCGAAGACGCTGGCTTCCGGGTGGCAGAATGCGTTCAACCGGAAGGAGGCGGAGCTTGAGAAGGTATACGCTAATGCGTAGAATACTATTCAAGAGGCTAAACTGATGCGTGAGGGTGCTGACCGGGACCTGCTGCAGGCTTTGAGGTCGACGAAGGAGTCGCGGGAGGCTCTAGAAGCGGTTTAGGCGCAGCTGATGGAGTCTCAAGAGTCCATGAAGACTTCGCAGGCTTCTTTGAAGGCACTGGAGCTTGCTGTAGAGCCCGTCCTGGCTATGATCCCGCGCCCTGAAGGAGCCGACGAGTCTCTGGTTGATCGAACCAAGGCTACACTCGGGCGGCTGACTCAATATATCAAGGACGTGGCGACTTCAATGGTGCAAGGTCTGTTGGCGACACTGCGACTACATATGCCAACTTTCGACCTGTCATCTGTCATGACGCTTCTTGAAGGCAAGAGCGATGAGGACCTTGCGGCGATGCAGGAGGAGGTCAAGGCTGTGGCGGAGGAATACTCGCAGATTCTAGATCTTTTAGAGTAGTCTGCCCTCCTTGGTCCTGTGGCCATGATTTGTATCGCCTGTAAACAATTATTATTAAGTATAAAGAATCAAAGTATAAGTTACTTTTGAGACTTGTGAATTTTGTGTATTGTCGACTCGACATTGCAAGGAATGTCTTGTCAATGGGTCGTTTTGTCTGAGGTGGATGTGTGACCAGAAGTCTTACTAGACGGGTCTATCCGGGTGCTCTCTAGCACTTAGGTTTGGGTCATGTGACTTCGTTTCTCTAATAGTCTTTAATGATTATATAGAGAACTTAGTCTGCCCGAGTACTACTCTTAGTACCCTTGTTCAAGGGATAATTCTGATCAAGCACTTCTGAAGGACCGTAATGATGGTTCCTGTTGGGTGAATCATATCCTCTTGGTAATCACAGCTTGAGTGCGAAAGTGGGTCAGACCTCTGTCCACTTAATGTGTAACAGGGTGAGTACTATTCCCGTTGTTATACCTTATAGGAACTAGTATCTACTTTGTAGATACCATATTCTCTATAGGTTGATAGCCGGGTTTGAAACCGTACTATCATTTGAGTTTTATTGAGTTCGGAGCTCGTAACTATAGTATGGTTACCACTGAACCATCCATCCGAGTAATATTATATATTAGTCGGTGGGATACAATAGCTAAAGCTTATTGTATGATTGAAGGAGTTTATCTGACTAAATAGTCGTGATAAAGAAGTACTTCATAAAGTTCTTATTTCTAATGAAATCCAAACTTTATTAATATCCAAGAAATAAGTACATTTTGCCCTGAGTCGAATTTGTAGCGTAGTCCTTAGGTATAGAATTTTTTCAGATGCTCAATATTCCATGAATTTGGCAATGGAGAACCATCCTCAGTGACTAGCTCAAATGACCCGGGTCTTGTTACTTTAGATACTATGTAGGGTCCTTCCCATGGACTCATAAGCTTGTGGCGTCCTGTGGTATTCTGAATCTTCTTCAGGACCATGTCGCCTACTTGGAAAGTACGGTGATGGACGTTCTTGTCATAGTAGTGTCTCATCCCTTGAAGGTATCTTGCTGATTGAAAGAGAGCGGCTAATCTTGCCTCCTCAACACTGTCGACTTCTAGTCGCCTTGTATCATCAGCCTCTCCTTCGTTGTACTGCTCTGTTCGTGAAGAATTCCAGATTAAGTCTGCCAGGAGGATTGCTTCGGTGCCGTAGACCAGGAAGAAAGGAGTTTTGCCTATTGCCCGACTTCGCTGTGTCCGTAGCCCCCAGACTACCTTAGGTAGCTCTTCGACCCACTTCCTGTCATGGTCTTTTAGAAGGTCGAGTAGTCTTGGCTTTAGACCGGCAAGGATGAGGGCGTTTGCTCTTTCAACTTGGTCGTTTGATTGCGGATGATCCACTGATGCATAGTCTATCTTAATTCCACAATCGTTGGCCCATGACTTGAACTCAATAGCCGTGAAGGGGGACCCAAGATCGGTGATAATTCTATGTGGCATCCCAACGCGATGGAAGATGCTCTGCATGAATTGTACTGACTTGGATGCGTTGAACTTGACCAACGACATGTACTCAATCCACTTGGTGAATTTGTTAATTGCGACGTAGACGTATTCGAATCCGCCTGGAGCGCGCTTAAGGGGACCCACCATGTCGAGTCCCCAACATGAGAAAGGCCATGACGGGGGAATACAGATCAACTCATGTGCCGGTACATGCTGCTGTTTGGCGAAGAACTGGCATGATTGACAGCGACGGACTAAGTCTTCTGCATCTTTCAAGGCTGAGGGCTAATAGTACCCTGATCTGAAGATCTTTCTGACTAATGTCCTTGATGCTGCATGATTGCCACAACACCCGGAATGCACCTCATTCAGAATTTCCTTGCCTCCTTCTGGTGAAATGCACTTGAGGAGGACTCCTGATGAGGCACCGCGTCGATATAGCTTGTCTCCGACTAGAACATAATTTTTGCTACGTCTGGTGACCTGCTCTGCAGTAGTTTTATCACTGGGCAGTTTATGCTCCTTGAAGTAGTTGATGAAAACTTGTGTCCAGTCAGGTGCTAGAGTTAAAATCTGAGCGGAGGGTGTATGATCAACCTCTTCCTTGCCTTGGATTGAATGCTTGGATAGCTCATGTACGAAGGTACCGCTGGGAACCAGAGCTCTGTCGGATCCCAATTTTGCTAGGACATCTGCTGCCACATTAAGATCTCGGGTGATATGAATGAGTTCTAACTCTGAGAAGTGTTTTGCTAGCTTGCAGACTTCAGCGCAATAGGCGTTCATTGTTTCCTTTGTGCAATCCCAATCCTTGTTAACTTGGTGAATCACAACGGAAGAATCGCCATAGACTAGGAGTCGCTTGATGCCCAATCTGATTGCTAGTTTTAGCCCGTGTATTAGCGCTTCATATTCTGCTTCATTGTTGGTGACGGGCCACATTATTTGCAGGACGTACTTGAGCTGCTCTCTGGCGGGTGATACAAGTAACACTCTGGCACCTGCTCCACCGAGTTTTAGGGACCCATCAAAATACATCTTCTAGTGTTCAGGAATAGCATTGTCTTGAACCTGCTGTAATTCTGTCCACTCAGCGACGAAATCAGCCAAGGCATGTGATTTGATTGCTTTCCTTGGAGTGAACTTAATATTGAGTGCCCCCAACTCGACTGCCCACTTGGAAATTTTTCCGGTAGCATCGCGGTTGTGAAGGATTTCTCCCAGTGGAAAGTCTGTAACAACTGTGATCTCGTGGGTTTCAAAGTAGTGTCGTAGCTTCCTTGAAGATATGAGTAGAGCATAGAGTAATTTCTGCACTTGCGGGTACCTGACTTTTGAGTCGGAGAGTACCTCGCTGATATAGTGTACTGGTCGCTGGGTGTTATAGATGTGCTTTTCATCCGTGCGCTCCACTACTATTGCTGTGCTGACAACATGTGTGGTAGCTGCAATGTATAGCATCATCGGCTCCCTGGGCTCTGGCAGCGTTAGTATAGGAGGATTGGTGAGGTATCCTTTGAGTTGTTCAAAGGCCCTGTCCGCTTCTTCTGTCCACTGAAATTTATCACCGGCTTTGAGTAATTTGAAGAAAGAAAGTCCCTTTTCTCCTAACTGTGAGATAAATCTATTAAGCGCGGCCATGCACCCGGTGAGTTTCTGAACATCCCTGACAGAAGTAGGTGGCTTCATATTGATGATGGTTGTGATCTATTTTTGACTGGTCTCGATGCCTCGATGGCTAACAAGGAATCTGAGTAACTGGCCTGAGGGTACTC
The DNA here is from genome assembly GCA_009763385.1 of Coix lacryma-jobi var. lacryma-jobi. Classification (NCBI taxonomy): domain Eukaryota; kingdom Viridiplantae; phylum Streptophyta; class Magnoliopsida; order Poales; family Poaceae; genus Coix; species Coix lacryma-jobi. Next base: position 105,328,321 of record CM019824.1, on the reverse strand, counting down.
CGAACACACAGTTCATGGGGTTGAGCCTTCATTGGTAAGCGCGTAGCCGGGTAAAGGTTTCCTCTAGGTCTGATATGAGTGTAGTCGGGTCCTTCGTCTTTATGACCACATCCTCAACATAAGCTTCCCCATTGCGGCCAATTTGGTCGCCCAAACAATCTTGGATAGCACGCTGGTAAGTAGCCCCAGCATTCTTCAACCCAAAGGACATGGTTTTATAACAGTAGGTGCCGAAGGGAGTTATAAACAATGTCGTGAGTTGGTCTTCTTCTTTGAGAGCAATCTGATGGTACCTAGAGTAGCAATCCAAAAAGGATAATAGAGCAGAGCCTGCGGTGGCATCTACTATTTGATCTATCCTCGGTAATCCAAAAGGATCCTTTGGACAGTGCTTGTTATGGTCTGTGTAATCGACACACATGCGCCACTCTGCAGAGTTCTTCTTTTTCACTAGTACTGGATTGGATAACCACTCAGGGTGAAGAATTGCTCTGATAAACACGGCCGCGAGTAGTTTAGCTATCTCCTTCTTGATTGCCTCTTTCTTCTCTGGTGAGAATCGTCGAAGTCTTTGCTTGATGGGTCTGGAACCCTCTCTTAGTTCCAATTTGTACTCAGCCTAGTTCCTTGGAACTCCTGGCATATCAGCCGGTTTCCAAGAAAATATATCTTTGTTTGCTCTGAGGAACTTGGTGAGTGCGAGTTCCTATTCTTCAGTTAGGTGTGCACTAATAACCGTCGTCTTTGAGGGATCGCCAGTTTCCAGGTCAATGGTTTTTGTAGAGACTTCCGCTGATGGTTGGATAGCACCCGCCTTCTTGGTTGGGATTTCTGAATCTCCAGGCTTGGTGTTATGTACCATCTATGTGAGTTCTTGTACTTCTAGGGCGAGTTGAGCTTTTTCTGCGATTTCAACAGCCTCTGTATCGCAATCCAAAGATCGCCTCAATTCACCCCTGAAGGTTAGAATACCTTTAGGACCCGGCATCTTCAACAGAAGGTACGGGTAGTGAGGTACTGCCATAAACATAGTGATGGCTGGTAGTCCAAATATGGCATGGTATGATGATTCGAAGTCAGCTACCTCGAAACTGACGTACTCAGTCCGATAATTGATCTGAGTTCCAAAAGTGACGGGTAGTATGATCATTCCGAGTGATACAGCCACCTTTCTGGGTACTATGCCGTAAAAGGGGGCGCTTGATGGTGTGAGCTGAGTTGCAAGGTCCAGGATCATCTTGCGTAGGGTGTTTGCGAAGATGACGTTGAGTCCTGCTCCTCCGTCTATGAGTACTCTTCCCATTTTGAACCCGACGACCGTAGGATCCAGGACTAGCGGGTAATGCCCTGCATTCGAGACGCTGGTCCATTGGTCTGCCCGGGAGAAATTGATCAGATGCTCAGACCAGTCAAGGTATCTGGGGGTTGCTGGTTTTGTGGACATGATCTCTCGTAGGGAGAGTTTCTGGAGACGCTTGCTGTCGCTGGTGGCTACACTTCCAAATATGACATTGATGGTCCCTTTGGGGTGTTGGAAACCGTCGGCGTCCTGCTGAGGGTCTTCAGCTGCTTTCTTCCCCTTATCTTTCTTGTTTTTATTGAAGTCAGAGTTCAAGCCTCGCTCCTTGAGCTGTCGACAATGCCTAGCCTGGTGTCCTCCTTTCTGATGGAAAGGCCATGGTCCGTTGAGTAGGTCATCAAAGGTGGATGGCTTGTTCCCCTTCTTCTGGGGCTCCATAGCTGCAACAGTGTTGTCCCCTGTTCTCTTGCGGGTGTTTTCCTGAGCAACTTGGTTGCCTCTCTGATTATTGCCTCAATCGCACTGCGTGTTCCTTTCAGGAAAGCGTTTCTGTGTGCGTTCTTCTATCGCCATCATGGAATTTACTGCCTGATGAAACTCATCGGCAGTGGTCGGGTCATGCTTAATGAAGTTCTTGTAATTGTTCCTTTCGCAAATTCCATTGCCAAAAGTTCAATTACTTCTCTGTCTATTATGTCGGAGACTGTGGAGCGAATTTCCGAGCAACGTCTATAATACTCTCGCATTGTCTCGTTTTTCTGCTGCTTGCAGGTCCTGAGCTTAGTCCGGGGATCTGATCCCTCAGGAACACCCGCAAATTTCTCTATGATGGTACGATGGAGTTGTTCCCAGGAGTCAATGGACTCGGGTTTAAGCCTGTCAAACCATGCAAGTGGCATCATCTCTATAGCCATAGGGAGAAAGAGTGCTTTGACGTCGTTGCTTCCTCCTGCCAACTCGACTGCTTGAGCATACAACCTGAGCCACCGTTTGGGTTCTGTCTTCCCGTCGTACGTTGAGTAGTTCCCGGGCTTGAATTTTCGTGGAAACGGGACTGCTCGGAGCCTCTGGGAAAAGCAGGGGAAGCGATCAACTGCGTCAGATGCTGTGATGTCGACTCCTCGGTATGATGATTCGGCTCCTCCTTCAGCTTGATCGGGTACTCGGTTGCCCAGGCAACTCCTTGCTGGAGCCCGGCCAAGCCGCTCATGAACAGGTCGCCTCTGGCTTGGATGGGATGATGCTTGTTCATCGGCCAAAGACTCGAGATTTCGCCCCTTGAGCTGTAGCGCGGTAGTCTGAAGCATGATCAGCCGTCGCTCTTCATCAGGGGTGCGGTTGTCCTTAGCTCCCATTTCTATAGCTGGAGCGATGATGTTTTGGTAGGGTGTCTGGTAGACTTTGTGACCAGCAACCCTCATGAACTTAGGTTCAAGGTTGTGGGAGCAATCAGCTCGTCGTCGATTGTGATCATTCTGGGATTGATTCTCCTGATCACGCTGGCTACGAGCTTGGTGCTCTGCTTCCTCTTCCAGACGCCTCCGGCTATTATATTCCTCAAGCCGTACTTGGTAGCGTTCCATAGCCTCTTTTCGATGATTTGCTCACCTTCTGCGAGCGTCTTTGGCTTGTTTCTTCCTAATTCTCTCAGCCTTCATAGACTCGGTTTCTCCGGGTCCTTCTGGATCATTATCGGATATCATACTCAGGGTTTCATCATCTCGGAAGATGTCTGGAGGGGTTGGAGGTCGTATAGATGACTGATGCCCTGCCATGAAAACTTCACGAGTGTAGCCCTCGTTTGTTGATCCCGATGTAACCGACTCCAGAGTAGAGGTACTGGAGATTAGTTCTGTTGAGGTGTCGTGTTCCTCAAAGGGGAGCTGATGTCCATGTTGATATGGAAGTTACTGGTCGATTGTGCCAACCAACCTATCCGGAACTAACTGTATTGGCCAATGGACAATGTTACCCTCCTTGGTTGAGCTGAAAACGAGTCCCTGTTGGGCTCCGGTCAAGGGGATCCATTGAAACTCTTTGAACTTAGCACCAATTAGGTCTTGAAAGTTTTCAGCCGAGTTTCGTAGTCCAAAGGTAATGCTGTTTCTGGTATCCGAGACCTTTTTGGTCTCAGAGTTCGAGCCCGAGTAGGAGTCGGATGGTTCAGCTTGGTCCTCAGGTTCCTTCGGATCTTGAATTACAAGGTTTGCTAGGTTTTGGGTGAGATGGTCCATCTTTGGCATGGCTTGCGCTTCTGATTCAGTGTGAAGTTGTCGATGTAGCTTCCCTTGATCATCCGCGATGCAAGTCCACGAGCCAAAAACGAAAATTGATCCCGCCGAGAACATGTTGACGTGGTTCGTCGAGCTCTTGATCATCGAATTGCCTAGTTCCCCTACCTGGTGCGCTAGCTATCGGTGTTTGTTAACCAGCAACTCGTCTTGAGGAATCTCAGACTTTTTGTTCGGTGGGGATCGGCGTTCGTAGAACCCGGCGAGTACACAAGGACAGCGATTTATACTGGTTTAGGTCGCTTAATAGCGTAGTACCTTACGTCCAGTGTGGCGTGTGCCTTGTGCTATGATTCGAGATTCAATGATAGGAGCCGGTGCCTACTTCCCCTTATATATCTGGGTGAAGCATGGCACAGACCGAGTCCTAGTCGGATACAATCAGAGGAGTCATATTCTAATTACAAGACTTCCTTTAAGAACTCGACTAAGTTACAATGAGAGTCCTAATCCATGTAGACTTCGTATCATGTCCTAGGATCTCCCGTGCCATCCATGGTTGGTTCGAGTACTCATCTTCTGATGATATCTCTGACATCCTGGTCCGTCAAACGACCACCTCCGAACACACTTCACCGAGAAGACATACCGACATGCATGGCCTGCCACTTGCGCACCTCCTCGTCGGACTTCGCCTTCTCCACGGCCAGGAGACATTTCTCCTCGTCCGCCTGCATCGCCTCTGCAAGAACGACTACATGATTCAAGCCTCCGACCAGATGGCATGCTAAAATGGAATACAGCATTGCCAACTTACGCGCGGCAAACTCATCGACCTTGTCGGCCCGCAGCTGAAGCTGGAAATTCTCCTGTCCCTGCTATTGTATGATCTCCTCAAGCTCTCAGGAACACGCATGGGCATCTTCCAGCCGTGCCTCTAAGCCAGTGAACTGGCCCTCGACGCGCCTTACCTCCACCCAAAGCCGCTCGTTCTCTTCGGCCATCGGCACCATCCGATCAATGGCGAGCTTACGCTCCTCGCCGACCTTCAACAAGTGCTGCAGGGAAACGACGACCAACATAAACATGAGCCATCTAGAAGTAAACATGAAGAGGTGAAGGTACTCACTTGGATCCTCTCCAGCAACTTTGACGCATCACCGATGACGGCGTCCGTCACCGCGTTCGCCGCCTCGTCGTCAACCTCGATGACTACGTCGCCCTCGACGTGAAAACGATGGACAGAACGCTGGCTCGGGTCAGCCTCAGGACGCTCGACCTCCTCAATCTTCGGCGACGCAGGCGCCGCCGCCTTCCTTTTCGTCCCCCGGGCATGACGGCCCAAGGACCCGGCCACCGGTGCCACAGCACATCCCGCCGCTCCGCCTCCTCCAAAACCGGCCCCAAGCGTTAGGGATGCCGGCTGTTCCGCCTCTCGAGGCTCGGGGACTTCGGATGCCTCCAACTGCTCCGCCCCCTGGGGCTCGGGGACTGCGGATGCCTCGACATCCTCCGCCACCTTTGACGCCTCCTCCGGCGTGGCCGATTTCACCGACCCGCCAATGTCAGCATCCACCGGAGGGCTCGCTTCCCTCCGATCTCCGCCCTCGATGTCCGGCACCTCCTTGGCATCTGCCGACCTGCAAAGGGCACGAACGCGTCGTCAACACTCCAATCCAACCAGAGTAAAAGCTACAAGATGAAAAGGGGACACTTAGATGCCCGACACCTTCCTCTCCCGAGAGAAGCGACGAGAGCGCGGACGTGCTCCACCTCCCGCGGATCCCTCCTATGGCCTGGGCGCACCCACCGCCCTACCAAACGACTCACAGGTCTCCGGCGCCCACTCTGGCGTCCACACCACCTTCAGCTTCGGCCCCGCCTTCGCCGCTCCACCGTCGCGCCCCGCCGAGGACCCCTGCCCGAAACGGGCACTCAGCGGGACTTCGTCCTCACTGTCAGACTCGCCGTCCGACCAGTTGAGGACCACCCGCCGACGCTTCGCCGTTTCTTCATCAATATTGAAGGCGCCGCCGGTCTCCAGCGACAACTTCTTCTTATTTGCAGGGACGGCCTGGCGCTTCCCTTTCGGGTCTTCACGCGTTCGCCGCCTGCTCGACCAGGGCTCGGGGACTCGGCTCCCCTCCTCCCCGCTGGTCTCGATCTCCTCCTCGTCGACCTCTGCCTCGTCGTCTGCGCCGTGACCGCTGCCGCTGACGTCTTCCGGTCGCGGATCAAAGCCCTTCGGCATCGCCTTCAATGGGGCTTGCAACACGAATGCCCTACGACCCTACGTTAAAACCTCATAATAGTCTGCATTTCTCTCGCGCATTCTGACAAACACATGCAGGGTAACAGCGCATACCTCAGGCGGAGGGTACTCTAGGCAGTACGATTTCCGCAGATACTCCAGCTTCCCCCTCTTCTGCAGGTCGAACAAAGCATCGACCCGCAGGAACACCTCCGACACCTCCAGGGACTCCAGCGCCTCCCGCGTCCGATCGTCCTCGTCTCCGGCGTACTCGTACGCCGGGTGTACCCTTTCCTTGCAGGGCTGGCAGTGCCTCTTGATGAAATTCGACGCTACCGCCACCCCGTCGACGCATCACTTGTCGACCAGCTTCAGGAGCTCCTCCACTTGCTCCATCGCCGCGTCGGGACGCTCCGACCACGACGGCAGCACCCTCGGCGCGAAGGCCGGGTCACACGGTGACCTCGGTGCCTCCTGATGGATGTAGAACCACTTCAGCTTGTACTCCATCGCCTTCGAAGGTAGCGACATCGCAATATACTTGTCCGCCATCCCGTCCCGTAGCTGGAGGTACACCGACCCGACGATGTTCGACGACCCGGTACCGTTGATCTTCAGTCGGAAGAACTGGCGGAAGAGGTTGAAATGGGGTTCGATCCCCAAATACGCCTCGCAATAGTGGATGATGACCGCAATGTGCAACATTGTATTTGGAGTCAAGTTGCACAATGCGATTTGGTAATACTCCAGCAGCCTGTGGAGAAAGGGGTGGATGGGGACGTCGAAGCCGCACATGAAGAACGCCTTGAAGACGACGAGCTCGGCGGTGTTTGGTGTCGGGAAGTCCTCCAGGTAGGCATCTATCCAACCGTCCGTCACGCTATCCAGGAGAAAGCCGCAGAAGACGAGATCCTCCAGATTCTCCCGGTGAAGAACACTTCGGCGCCACCCGCTCGCCCAGCTCGGCACCTCGAGGTGGTCATCGGACTTCGTCTTCGTCGCCTTCTTCCTCTTAGCCGCAGCTCCACGGGTGCGCCTTCTTCCCACCATCGACAGCGACGAGGTTGGGATTTGGATCTAGATCTGGGGCTACAGTGATTTTGCGCTCGGAATCGCTCGTGCGCAAGAAGGAAACGGAGCACACGAGGGCAATGAGGAGCGAGCGAATGAGCAAGTGGGGACCCGCCGTCGTCCGCCTCGCCTTTTTATACAGCGTAGTCCGACTGTTCATCTCTAGGGTTCCTGGGAAGTCCTGCAGGTAGGCATCTATCCAACCGTCGGTCACGCTATCCAGGAGCAAGCCGCAGAAGACGAGTTCCTCCAGATTCTCCCGATGAAGAACACTTCAGCGCCACCCGCTCGCCCAGCTCGGCACCTCGAGGCGGTCATCGGACTTCGTCTTCGTCGCCTTCTTCCTCTTAGCCGTAGCTCCACGGGTGCGCCTTCTTCCCGCCATCGACAGCGACGAGGTTGGGATTTGGATCTAGATCTGGGGCTACAGTGATTTTGCGCTCAGAATCGCTCGTGCGCAAGAAGGAAATGGAGCAGACGAGGGCAATGAGGAGTGAGCGAATGAGCAAGTGGGGACCCGCCGTCGTCCGCCTCGCCTTTTTATACAGCGTAGTCCGACTCTTCATCTCCAGGGTTCCTGGGAGCCCGTGCCCATTACCCCCATGATCGCCACGTTGCCTGTGGAAATCGCACGCGCGCACCCACGCCGCGTATGCCTTAATGGGCCGCTGGGCCATTGGTTTGCAAAATGGCCTATCCGTTCGCCTACATCATTTTCTCGATTTTATTTATCCTCTGCTAGTAAATGTGGTGCTAATGCACAGGGACTGAACCCACCTGCTAGTTGTGATAACAATTTCAGGGAAATAGTAAACTCTACAGTTACTAGTCGGCGCTACAGTTACTCCCGAGGACTACAGATCTTCAGCTTCACCCTCGGAAACTTCCCCCTTATCGCTAAGTACCCGTATCAATACATTTTATTTTGGCCTGCTACAAGAACCATACTGCTTCTTGCAGCAGGCCCAGGGACTACGTGTACACATGTCATTTTTATTTCATAAAATGACTCTGTTTTGTTGCAGAAATTTCGCAAGCTTGGCACCACGTGCCTACAGCACCTACTCCCAAGCTCGGGGACTAAGTGGATACACTTCACCTTGCGGTGAATGTATTGTTTTTTCTTTTTTGTCGCAGCTTGGCGTGGACTAGCTCAGACTTCTGTTGGAACATCGTCAGCTCCTACAGTCCAGCCACATCCCAAGTGGATACACTTCACCAGATGAAAGATCTTCAATTTTTTTCTTGCAGCACCTTGCATCCTTCTTGCAGGATGACGCTAAATACTTCACGCGGATGCACTTCGGCCATGACTACGATCGCAACATCCGCGACCAGATCAACCTAGTCGGAAGTCTACTACAGGTGCACCCGCGACCAGGCGACCTGGTCGGAAGACGCCTTCATCGACGTGCGACAAGACTTGACCTGCTCGGAAGACTTCGCGACGCCCCGCACAACAGATGCAAAGTGCTCGGGGACTAGCTGTGGGGATATTACACCTGTATACCCCCATGGCACTACTTGGGCTGTTCTGCAGATACGGCCCAACCAGGAGGCCTTGCGGTCCGCGACCAGGCTGTCACAGCTGCCAAGGATTCTCCGGATGACTTGCTCTACAAGGAATATCCAGATAGATAGACCCGGATACCTTGTCAAAAGGAACCGATTGTAATCTGTTAGGATTCAGCAAGTTGTAACCCTGCTCACCGGCTATATAAGGCGAGTAGGGACCGCCTCTCGAAACAACTCAGATCCTATCGGATCACCCAATCAGCAATACAAACCAGCCACCAAAACACAGGACTTAGGGTATTACGGCGACTTGCCGGCCCGAACCTGTCTAAATCGCCGTCTCTCGTCCCTGTGTCCACGCTTTGCAGACATCTCGCATGCCTCCACCACTTAATCTACTACCTTGGGCATACCCCTCGGTAGACTGCCGACCATATTTCGTCAACAGGGAAACAGACACCAAGCTCACCTCTCAATCTAGCAAAAGTTGAGAGATCCAAAGGCTTGGTGAAAATATCTGCAACCTGGTTATGGGTGTCTATATGCCTAAGATCAATGTCACCTTTCTCGTAATGATCACGAAGAAAGTGAAAGCGAACATCGATGTGCTTGGTCTTGGAGTGAAGAACGGGGTTCTTTGCTACACTAATGGCAAGAGTGTTGTCGCAAAGCAAAGGAACCCGACTGAAATCTAGACCATAATCAAGCAATGTAGCAACCATCCATAAAAGCTGCGAAGCACAAGAAGCAGCGGCAACATACTCGGCTTCTGTAGTAGACTGGGCTATGTTCGACTATTTGCGAGAAGACCACGAAACCAGTGAAGAGCCAAGAAATTGACAAGTCCCAGAAGTAGACTTTCGCTCAAGCCGACAGCCGGCAAAATCCGCATCGGAATTACCACAAAGCGAAAGGGTCGAAGAAGAAGAGTACCAAAGTGCGAACTCAGGAGTATATTGGAGGTACCTCATGATGTGCTTGACCGCCTGCTTGTGGGAAGTCCGAGGGGACGCCTGAAAATGAGCACACAAACACAAAGAAAACTCTATGTCCAGCCTCATTGCCGTCAGGTATAGGAGCGAGCCGATCATGCTCCTGTACTCCTTCTGGTCAACTACCTCTCCGTCCTGGTCCACGTCCATCGCAACAGTCGTCGCCATGGGCGTCGTAAGAGGCTTGGCCTCGCCCATGTCGAACTTCTTCAGGATGTCCTTCATGTACTTGCCTTGATGCATGAACATCCCGTCTCGGGTTTGCTTGATTTGCAACCCGAGGAAGAAGGTCAACTCACCCATCATACTCATCTCAAACTCCCTGCTCATAGTATCTGCAAACTTGGCAACAAGTGCATGAGAAGAGCCACCAAAGATGATATCATCCACGTAAATCTGAACTAAAAGGGTGTCATTGCCTTGCTTGAGAAGAAATAGAGTCTTATCTACCCATCCCATTTTAAAACCCTTGGAGAGTAAAAAGGTTTTCAAACGCTCATACCACGCCCTCGAGGCTTGTTTCAAACCATACAAAGCTTTTGGAAGTGAAACTTGGGATCCTCGAAACCAGGGGGTTGCCTAACATAAACCTCTTCCTCTATATACCCGTCCAAGAAGGCACTCTTGACGTCCATTTGATAAAGCTTAAAACCCTTCGAAGCAGCAAAAGCTAGAAGAATCCTAATGGCTTCTAAATGGGCTACAGGGGCAAAGGTTTCCTCTTAGTCTATCCCCTCTTTTTGGCAAAAACCCAGGGCTACTAGCCTGCTTTTGTAGGTTTTGGACCCTGTGGCGGTGGCTTTGCTGTTGAGCGTTACCCCCCACCGCGTTTTGAGTATCGCGATGGACGCTCTTCCCTTGGCGGACCACATTTTCCTATACATGGTGATCGCTTTCCCCGTAGGCGTGCTAGGAATGGTTTTGCTACTAACCGTTCTTTTGAGCAGCCGGCCCAACACTGGTATACTTCCCATTTTACTCACCCCGGTGTTGGACCGTATGCTCAACCTATGTCTTTTTGTTGACGTAGGTAAAACGATTGGAGGACATTTGGTTGGTGGATTCTGGGTGCTCAAGGCATATGACCGGAAACACCAAGTGGTTCTCCAGTCGTAGTCCAGTTGCCGGAAAGGAGTTTATCACCTTCGGCGACAATAGCAAAGGTAAAGTGTTGTCTCGTGGGTCGATGCGAGTTAATGAGCACTTTGTGTGGCGTGATGTTGCTCTTGTTTCTAACTTGCATTTTAACCTTCTTTCTGTTTCGCAACTCTTTGACGATGACTATCAGATTCGTTTTAAGCCGAATCTCAGTTGTATTTTAGATCCTCAGGGCAATCTTGTGTGTTGGATTTCGCCCTTTGGGAAAGTCTTTCGTGTGAATTTCTCGTTGTCTTTGGGTTGGACCTTCCTCCTCTGATCTTTGAAAGTGGCATAGGAGACTAGGTCATCTGAGCTTCGACTTGCTTGCAAGGCTTAGTTCACTTGGCTTAATCTGAGGATTGCCCAAGTTGTGCATGGAGAAGGATCTTGTTTGCCATTCTTGTAGACATGGGAAAACGGTAGCCGCTCCCCACCATCCGGTGAATCAGGTTATGACTAAGCGCCCTGGAGAGCTTTTGCACATGGACCTTGTTGGTCCGGCTCGGGTGAGCTCGGTTGGTGGGAAGTGGTATGTGCTTGTTGTTGTTGATGACTTTTTGGGATATTCATGTGTTTTCTTTTTAGCTGAGAAAACTGAGACTTTCACGTTTGTTCGCAATTTTATCTTGCGACTTCATAATGAGTTCCCTAAGAACTCGATGAGAGCTATTCGTAGCGATAATGGTTCCGAGTTTAAGAACTCGGATTTTGAGAAGTTTTGTAACTCTTTGGGTTTAGAGCATCAGTTTTCTTCTCCCTACACACCGCCACAAAATGGTGTTGTAGAGAGGAAAAATCGGACCCTTGTAGAGATGGCCAGGACGATGCTCGATGAGCATAGGACTCCTAGGCGGTATTGGGCCGAGGCTATAAACACTGCATGCTACATTTCCAATCGCATTTTTCTCTATGCTTTCTTGAAGAAAACTTCTTATGAGTTGCGATATGGGAAGCAACCCAAAATGAGTTATTTTAGAGTTTTTGGTTGCCACTATTTTATACTCAAGAAAGGCAATTTGGACAAGTTTGAGTCTCGTTCTTCTGACGATGTATTTTTGGGTTATGGTAATCATACTCGTGCATATCGTGTACTTAACCTTGATACTAACCGAGTCATGGAGACATCCGATGTCACCTTCGATGACACCATGCATTGTCCTTCTTCTAGATTTGAGCGTGCAGGTGATCATGAGGTTGGCGAACTTCTTTTTGATGAGGAAGAAGGTGCTGAAGGGATTGATGATCCAGCACTACCTCCACCTGTTGTGCCGATTGGGTCGACTTCGACCACGAATGCACGCGGCCCTGACCCTTCTTCTTCTACTACATGGGGGTCGTGTGATCCACCAACTCGAGCTGTACCACTTGTAATCGAGGAGGCACCAGCTACTGTTGAGGGGGAGGTTACTTCAGCAAGGGAGGCGCCATGACACATCCAGTGCCAACACCCTCCTCAACAGATGATCGACGACATCCACGAACGTGTCACTCAGTCTAGGTCACAACAAATCTCTCACTTTGCTCATTCTGCATTTGTTGCTGATTTTGAACCCCGAGATGTTGGACACGCTTTATCTGATCTAGATTGGGTCAATGCCATGCATGAGGAGCATGAAAATTTTGAGAGAAACCGGGTTTGGGTTCTTCTTCCTCTTCCTCCTGAGTGTCACCCTATTGGGACAAAATGGGTTTTCAAAAACAAACAAGGAGAAGATGGCCATGTTGTGAGAAACAATGCCAGGCTTGTAGCCGAGGGGTATAGTCAGAAGGAGGGGATAGACTATGAGGAGACTTTTGCTCTTGTAGCTCGTTTGGAGGCAATTAGGATACTCTTGGCTTTTGCTGCATCCAAAGGGTTTAAACTTTTTCAAATGGATGTCAAGAGTGCCTTCTTAGACGGCTACATAGAAGAGGAGGTGTATGTGAAACAACCCCCCGGTTTCGAAAATCCCAAGTTTCCAAACCATGTTTTTAAACTCCACAAAGCTTTGTATGGTTTGAAACAAGCCCCTAGAGCCCGGTATGATAGGTTGAAAACCTTTTTGCTTGCTAAGGGTTTTAAAATGGGATGTGTAGATAAAATGCTTTTTCTCCTCAGGCAAGGCAATGACACTCTCTTGGTTCAGATTTACGTGGATGATATCATTTTCGGTGGTTCATCTCATGCTTTGTTTGCCAAGTTTGCAGATACTATGAGCAGGGAATTTGAGATGAGCATGATGGGCGAATTGACGTTTTTCCTTGGGTTGCAAATCAAGCAATCCCGAGAGGGGACATTCGTGCACCAGGGCAAGTACATCAAGGACATATTGAAGAAGTTCGATATGGGTGAGGCCAAGCCTCTTCCAACACCCATGTCGACCACGACGGCCCTGGATGCGGACAAGGATGGAGAAGTTGTGGACCAGAAGGAGTACCGAAGTATGATCGGGTCACTGCTGTACCTAACGGCGACACGCCCGGACATTCAGTTCGCGGTGTGTCTTTGCATCACGCACTTCTCATCATCAGGCGGTCAAGCGCATTATGAGGTACTTATGTTTCACACCTGAGTTTAGGATTTGGTATTCTGCTTCTTCTACCCGCTCCCTTTGCGGTTACTCGGATGCTGATTTTGCTTGTTGCCGACTTGAGCACAAGTCCACTTCTGGGACTTGTCAATTTTTGGGTTCTTCTCTTGTATCTTGGTCTTCTCGCAAGCAGTCTAGTGTCGCACAGTCTACCACAGAGGCTGAGTATGTTGATGCGGCTAGCTGTTGTTCCTAGTTGTTGTGGATGATGGCCACTTTGCGTGATTTTGGTCTGAGTTTTTCTTGAGTTCCATTGCTTTGTGACAGCACGAGTGCGATTAGTGTTGCTAAGAACCCCGTGCTACATTCTAAGACAAAACACATTGATGTGCACTTTCATTTCTTGCGAGACAACTATGAGAAGGGTGATATCGACCTTCACCATGTTGATACACATCTTCAGTTGGTAGATATTTTCACGAAGCCTTTAGACCAATCAACCTTTGGTAGGTTGAGAGGTGAGCTTGGTGTGTGTTTCCCCTTTTAGTTGGGGGAAACATGTTGGTTATTGTATCATAGACTGACTTCTTTTATTTCTAGCTTTCTGCATTTCATCATTTTTGTTTTCTCGAGCTTCATGTATATAATCTGTAGAATGAATCTATGCTCTGATTAGTGTATGCTCTAATGATATATGATGATGCTTGTAGCTTATGCTCTTTTTTATCACTAATACATGTTGTGAGCTAATCTACTTTTTAGATCTGTGAATATGCATAATTCAACATAAAAATTGCAACATGTTCACCATTGAGTTTGGCAACTAGCATGTGTAGAATATGAAGTCACTTATGCTTTTCATATATGCTAGGTTGCTATGTCTCTAGTTCGGAGTCCTTCACTTGCTTGGTGTGTTCATATTCTGTTAAAATTTGAACCAAGTCTAAGTGAATTGAAAAGATCGAGATGGGATTACTTGACAGCACATCACAGTATCGAGACTAATTCTCATTGCACTTTGAGTTAAACTTGAGCCATGTAGTGTAAGACCAAAACCGTTGCTTCAAGCTTCTGATTTCTTATGCATAGGCTTAGCTCGGTTGAAAAGTTAGGCAATGTCAAGTTTTCAACCTCTCGCAATCACATGTTGAAATTATAAACTTGTGAAATCACCGCTGCAACTCCGATAAAATTTTGAAAGCACAAGTCTATGTTTCATTCTACTGCATGCTGATTCAACTTTGCTAGGGGTAGTTCACCTTGTATACATGTTTAGCACTTGTGTAACTTCCTGTCTATACATGTTTGGTGCTATTTTGATGGTGAAACCCTTTCTGAATGGCTTAAAACTGCTCACTGTTGGTAGTTCTTAGCTACACCTAGGATAGGGTAACTAAAGTAGCTATCTACCAATGCCAAGCGGGGTTGTCAATCCCGAAACTAGTAGGAGCTAGCTAGAGAGAATGCAATCTACCAGGAGGAGATTCTGCAAGCGCACAGAACTATCATAGTAGCACTTTCCTGGGAGTACCAGGTGCGATTTATTTGATCCCAAGGGAAGGCTAGGGTGGTGTATGAGTTGAGTCAAGGAGGGGATGAGAGTCGAAGAAAAGAGAAAAGGGAAAAGGGGAGAAGAGAGGCTAGAAAGAATATATGGGTGGATAGGTAAGGATGAATGGATGGCTAAGGTAAGGTGGATGGATAGGTAGATAAGGGTAACTAAGGATAACTAAGATAACTAACTAACTAACTAATAACTAATCCTAGATAACTACAAAGCAAGATAACTACGAAGCGAGATAGTTACGAAGCAAGGCAGGCAAAAGACAATAAAGCAACTAAGTTGAGTATAGTTTTATTCCTATCTTGTCAAGTATCGAGGCGTACTAGCCTTTACCACTTACTTAGGTTGAACGCTAGCACAACGAGCCTTACTGTTAAACTGGGCCAACTACGTGGTGGAATTCAAGGCGCACAGGGCTGTCACCACCTGCTTGCTACCACAGCTATCCGGGGGTCCAGCCGTATCTGAAGGTAAGTCTATAACTAAGCACCACGCTTAACTATATTCTAACTATCTCTACCCTAGCTTTGAATAGAGACACCCTTGCGGACGTCAGAGGGCAAATACTTGACTTAATAAGGATAAACACTAAACTAACTAAGGCAAACCTAGTGGCAAAGATCAAAACAACTAAGCTCACTAGAGATTAACTACTATGGCTAAGTGAATTGAACTGTAGGATAGCTAGGCACTCAAGCAATCAATCAAGTATAACACTCAATACGGATAAGTAGAATAAAGTAATACTTGAAATGATGAACTAGAATATAGTAAGGTGCTTGTAGTAACAAGAGCAAAAACCATCAACTGGAGATGAAGGAAGACTCTTCCCAGCTCCAGAGCCGATCACTCGCACGCCTCTACTCTTGAGCTAACCCTTGAGCAGCGCTACCGCGAGGGCGAAGATGCCTTGCTCTACTAGCTACCTACTTTCCTAAGCTCTCTAAGCTTCTAACCTAACTCTCACTTGCTTCTCTTGCTTTGCTTCTCTTGGAAGTGTGGGATATGAGGAAGATGGTGTGAGGGTGTCATGGAAGAGGTGCCGCCAGGCGGGTATTTATAGCCCAAATGAGTGAGGGGGGTCTTTAGGGGGCAGCCAGCCGACCTAGGCTACCCTGAGTGGCGGGCGTGCCAGGCCCTAGGTGGCGGCCGCCACCTTCCCTCACCGTTGGATGCACCGCCTTGGCTTCCAATGGCATCCAGGTGGTGGTCTGAGGCGGTTTGGGGAGGTCGGTTGCATGTCGCTAGCAAGCCGACATTCAGCCTTGATCTATGCCACTTCATCTGAGCCTGGCCGATGCCACTGACCTAGTGACCAAGGGGCCAAGATTTGGCCCTGGGGAGGTCACAACGGATCGGTGACGTGGCAGGGGGTTGCAACTTGGGCCAACCCAAGTGGCGGGGCGCCACTTAGAGCTGGCGGGCCACCTAGGGGTGGCGGGCGCCACCCCCTTAGGCCCATTTGGGCCCTGCTGAGTGGCTTGTCTCCTGGTGGGTCCAAATGTGCCAAATTTGGTTCAAATCCTGCATTAAATAAAATTCTATGGACGTGGAATTCGTTAGTTTGAAACCTATTTGACTACATTTCATGCCTTTTGTGACTTTAGGGTCAAATGTTGACGGTAAAACAGGTGTTTAAGGACCGTCAACAAGCTCCCCCCAAGCTAACCTGTTGCTCGTCCTCGAGCAACAATGCGGTTTAAGCATTGAGCATGAAATGGATAGCAACTTAAGATGTCTGCATGTGCATATTGTATAGTGAGAAATAACTTAGCATATATCATAAATCATAGCAATGTGGAGCTTATAGCTTTTCACTTCAAACATGCAGGAGTGAAATAAGTAGTAGATAGGAAACTTTTATCTTGCTTAGGTTTGAGAAGGATTCTGTCTGGAGGTTTTTCAAGATTTTCAAAAGATAACAACTTGCTTAAGTCCTCCAAGATTCACTCAATCACTCAACGGTGTTTAGATCCTTACTTAGGCCAAAATGTAGCCTCTCCTATTTCTAAAGAATGATATGTGGAGTTATAGGTGGGCTAAGAACCATGAGCAAATTGCCTGATGTTTATTGCTAAGCTAGACACTCAGATCATAAGGAGCAGCAAATCATAAAAATTGATCAAGATGTGCATGTGTGGTTATGTGGAAGTGTATAGAGAGATATTTCATAGTCCTTCCTAGTTAATTTCTGGGGTCTAGAGCTAATGATAATTCTCTCTCTTTTTTTTGGATACAAAGTGAGTAGACAAAAGGTGTGTCCTCACATCTTCTTAGGACATAGTCCTCTTTTGAGCTACTTTGCTCACTTTTTTTTCTTCAGGACATAGTCCTTTCTTGAGCTACTTTGCTCATTTTTCTCTCTCTCTCTCTCTCTTTTTTTAGCTCTAGATTTCCCCAGACATCTATAGGAAAGGATTTTTGAAATGAAAAAGGGGAGGAGGGGAGAAATGCTTATTCCCAGTGTAGGAATAAGCATAATGCTAGCAATGGGATGTTGGCAGGGTATTGCATATCTCCGGTGTAGAGAATAAGCAATTTATTTGGTGGTTGCAAACTTCCAAAGTGGAAAGTAGGCAAATTATGGTGGGTGTATGTGAATCTTGATTCAAAAGATATGATAAGCTTCTCTACTAAGATCTATGAGGTCTAACAAAGCTCAACACAAACAAAGCTCTTTGTGGTTTTGACTAATGACTAACAAATATTTGGCTGGTGGTGGGATGGGATAAAATCTAGGAGGAACTTTTAGCAAGGTTTTCATAATTTTTAAAGGAAATCCTCCAGATTAGGTCCTAATTTCACCTTAACAAGTTTAAAGAATTACTCCATTTCTTACTAACTTTACTCACTAAGCATGATTTCAGTTAAAGCATGTGCAACCCACAAAAACTATAACTTAGATAAGACCAGTTATTCAAACCATAACAATAGCATTTGCATGACATATTTCAAATCTTATTCAGGTTTCAACTTGTTTAAGCAGATATTATCAGTTTTATTCATGGAGTGGTTATTTAGGCAAGCATGTGACATTCAAAAGATATAGAATTTAAGAACTGAATGTAAAGTGTAGGCTTGAGACATACCATATCAGAGCGGGAGTCTCCCCCAAGCTGGCTTCTTGCTTGGTGAAAGATCTTCTTCGTCTCAGTCGGAGCTCTTGTTGTCATTTTATTAATATGGAAACTATCTAATGTTGTGAAAAGGGAAACTATCCTATTATAATATTTTTATTAACTAAGTTAACATATATCTATGCATAAAACTAATGATAACTGATTTTTTTTTAGTTTCAGGCATGACATATGTTATTTATTCGAAAAAGGGAAAATTGAAGGGAAAAATTAAAAATAAAACCATACCTTAGGTCCATGGAGTTTCATCCTTATCGGGTGGATCTTCTTCCTTGGGCACTTCTTCTCTTAGTACTCCATCTGGATCTTCTTCTTTTGGCACCTCTCCCTTGTTATGTGAATTACACAACTTAGGAGGAGGCGGTTCTCTCTTTCTGCTCCACCCTGTTCTTGGTGCCTCTTCTTGGTATGAACGGGTTTTGGTTCCTGCATGTTAGCGGCATATGCGGGGCATTGGGAGAAAGAGAATATTTCCTTCCTTCCTCCTAATGTCATTTGAATTTTACCACTTCCCACATATATGCAAGCATTAACAGTATTCAAGAAGGGTCTACCTAAGATTAGAGGCACATCTTTCCTATTTCCCATATCTAGTATTATAAAATCAGCAGGAACATAGGAACCTCTAATATGAACAGGTAAATCATTAACTATTCCTTCTACATAGCAAGTGGATTGATCAGCTAGCACAACATAGGCAGATGTGGATGACATGGGTGGAAAGAACGAGTTTTCATAGAAATCTTTAGATAGAATGTTCACACTCGATCCTAAATCACACATGGCATTTTTAAAGACTTCACCAAAGATTGAGCATCTAATTATGGGACTACCAGGATCACCCTTTTTAAAAGTCATGGTTTGATCTTCATAATAGTTAAAATATTTTATTTCAACCATATTAGCAGTTTCCATGTCAGCTTTAGCATGAATTTTGCCAGATTCAAAAGATGGTATGATAGCAGCAAGTTGAGCTAATTGGGTTTCTAACATCTTATTAAAGCTAAGTTGATTTTTCAGAGCAGATAAGAAATCTTCCAATTTAGCATTTATTTTCTCAAGGGTTTTATCATTCGACATTAATTTCTTATTCAAAAATTCAGTAGTTCTACCTTGTGAGTAAACTAAATTCTTTAAGAACGAGAAATCATCGGAATTATGAAAATTAGAGCGAGGGAATGAATTGTTACCTTGAGAATTGGAGTGTTGATTCCATCCTTGATTCTGTTGACAGAAACCATTACTGTTGTTGATGAAGTTCAAATCTTCATGTAGCTCGGGGCAGTGGCTCCCAGAATGTCCGGTTTCTCCACAGACTTCACAAGTCATGTAGGATTCCAGAGATTGGACACTCTCCTGTTGGTTCATTTTCTCACAGCTGTCCAGCTTCTTTGCCAGCAGGTCCATCTTGGCCACGATCATGTCGGCCTCCTTAAGGGAATGCATACCTCGCTTACGGGGCTGCAGTCTCTCGTCATTCCATCCTTGGTTAGACACCATCTTCTCTATGAGAGCCTTAGCATCTGCAACATTCAGAGAAAAGCATGCACCGCCGGCGGCGGCATCCAAATGGCTTCTAGAGAGTGGGGTTAGGCCATGGTAGAAGTTCTGAATCAATAGCCAGTCCTCCATACCATGGTGCGGACAAGCAGCGACATACTCTTGCAACCTCTCCCAAGCCTCAGGAATAGATTCCTCGGCTTGTTGCGTAAAGCTGGAGATTTTGTTGCGCAGAGCATTCGTCTTGCCCATCAGAAAGAATTTGGCGAGAAAAGCATTGGAACACTTGTCCCATGTGTCTACAGCGTTGCGATCGGTATAGAACCATTGCTTCGCTTTTCCTAGCAAACAGAAAGGAAAGAGACGAAGATGGATGGCTTCTTAGGTTATCCCCTTAATGGTGAAGGTGCCGCAAATCTCCAAGAATTGTTGGAGGTGAGCATTGGCATCCTCATGAGCCTTGCCACAGAACGGGCTAGCTTGGACCATCGTGATCAGAGCCGGTTTCAACTCAAAATTGAGGTTGGCATCGATCACGTCTGGTCCTATCGCTACATTAACGGCAGAAGGAGCAGAAAATTCACGAATGGTCTTATTGGCCATCGTGAAGATAGAACGAGATAAGAAAGAAAGAAGTTGAAGAAGATGAAGGAAAAAGATAAGAAGAACTAAGGAAAGAAAGAATGGGGTAAGATGGGATTCGCTAAGCGGGAGCTTAAGCGAAGATAAATTCGACACGGACTCAACCGATACACCGATTGCCTTCCCCGGCAATGGCGCCAGAAATGCTTGTTGGTAGTTCTTAGCTACACCTAGGATAGGGTAACTAAATTAGCTATCTACCAATGCCAAGCGGGGTTGTCAATCCTGACACTAGTAGGAGCTAGCTAGAGAGAATGCAATCTACCAGGAGGAGATTCTGCAAGCGCATAGAACTATCATAGTAGCACTTCGCCTGGGAGTACCAGATGTCGATTTATTTGATCCCAAGGGAAGGCTAGGGTGGTGTATGAGTTGAGTCAAGGAGGGGATGAGAGTCGAAGAAAAGAGAAAAGGGGAGAAGAGAGGCTAGAATGAATATATGGGTGGATAGGTAAGGATGAAGTGGATGGTTAAGGTAAGGTGAATAGATAGGTAGATAAAGGGTAACTAAAGGATAACTAAGATATTACTAACTACTAACTAATTAATCCTAGATAACTAATCCTAGATAACTACAAAGCAAGATAACTATGAAGCGAGATAGTTACGAAGCAAGGCAGGCAAAAGACAATAAAGCAACTAAGTTGAGTATAGTTTTATTCCTAGCTTGTCAAGTATCGAGGCGTACTAGCCTTTACCACTTACTTAGGTTGAACGCTAGCACAACGAGCCTTACTGTTAAACTGGGCCAACTACATGGTGGAATTCAAGGCGCACAGGCTGTCACCACCTGCTTGCTACCACAGCTATCCGGGGGTCCAGCCGTATCTGAAGGTAAGTCTATAACTAAGCACCACGCTTAACTATATTCTAACTATCTCTACCCTAGCTTTGAATAGAGACACCCTTGCGGACGTCAAAGCAAATACTTGACTTAATAAGATAAACACTAAACTAACTAAGCAACCTATTGGCAAAGATCAAACACTAAGCTCGCTAGAGATTAACTACTATGACTAAGTGAATTGAACTATAGGATAGCTAGGCACTCAAGCAATCAATCAAGTATACCACTCAACACTGATAAGTAGAATAAAGTAATACTTGAAATGATGAACTAGAATATAGTAAGTGCTTGAGTAACAAGAGCAAAACCTCAACTGGAGATGAAGGAAGACTCTTCCCAGCTCCAGAGCCGATCACTCGCACGCCTCTACTCTTGAGCTAACCCTTGAGCAGCGCTACCGCGAGGGCGAAGATGCCTTGCTCTACTAGCTACCTACTTTCCTAAGCTCTCTAAGCTTCTAACCTAACTCTCACTTGCTTCTCTTGCTTTGCTTCTCTTGGAAGTGTGGGATATGAGGAATATTGTTGTGTGTATGAAGAGGTGCCTCCAGGCGGGTATTTATAGCCCAAATGAGTGAGGGGGGTACTTATAGGGGGCAGCCAGCCGACCTAGGGCTAACCCTAGTGGCGGGTGCCAGCCCTAGGCGGCCGCCACCTCCCTCACCGTTGGATGCACCGCCTTGGCTTCAACGGCATCCAGGTGGTTGTCCGAGGCGGTTTGGAGGTCGGTTGCATGTCCTAGCAACCGACATTCAGCCTTGATCCACGCCACTTCATCCTGAGCTGTCCGATGCTACTGACCTAGTGACCAAGGGCTAAGATTTGGCCCTAGGGAGGTCACACGGATCGGTGACGTGGCATGGGTTGCAACTTGGGCCAACCCAAGTGGCGGGCGCCACTTAGAGCTGGCGGGGACCACCTAGAGGTGGCGGGCGCCACCCCTCTTAGGCCCATTTGGGCCCTACTGAGTGGGCTTGGCTCCTGGTGGGTCCGAATGTCCAAATTTGGTTCAAATCCTGCATTCAAATAAAATTCTATGGACATGTGGAATTCGGTTAGTTTGAAACCTATTTGACTACATTTCATGCCTTTTTGGTGAACTTTAGGGTCAAATGTTGACAGTAAAATAGGTGTTTAAGGACCGTCAACACTCACTTTGCTCATATATTCATATTTTGTATTCTGTGATCAGTTTGAGTCTCTGCTGGCATTTAAGCTTGTTGTTAAATCATTGGATCAACACTCTTTAGAGCATCTATTCTTTCTATCGACTATATACCTGAGGCTGCTAACCTACATTTGTGACTCATATGCATTTGCCTTGTTGTGTGCATTTTCAACTATGGGGGAGAAATTTGACAACAAATCATGTCCCTAGTTGTGTGCACTATTGTAGGGGGAGTTTGCTTGCTTGTTTTATTTGACAAGTTTTGTTGGTCAATTGGTTCGAAGCTGTTTTTTCAATTGGTTTGGAGCGATTTTCAGCTTGTGTGGTTTTTCAATTGGTTTGGAGCAGTTCTGCTAGTTGTGTTGAGCCTTTGCCTCTTTTGGAGGGCTTAGCTTGTCTCTGTCTTTCTTGCTCCGACCTTCTTGCTAGCGGTGTTGAGCCTGTTCTACCTCTTCTTGGGGGCTAGATTTTCTTTGCTTGGTTGTGTCGAGCCGTTTCCCATGTCTTTGGGGACCAAGTTATCTCGCTCACTCCATTCGACTTTTCTTGGCTTTGCTTCGCCTTTAGTTGACTGGTTGAGTTCGCTTACTTCTTCTTCCTTCTTTCTTCTACCTTCATATGATTGGTGTTGGTAGGTGACAATGCACTCATCAAGGGGGAGATTGCGGATACATGGGTGTATGCCGGATCTTGAGATGATGAGTGATTGTCAACTGGGATGATGCGCATGTTCTTTGGCTTGTGTTGTGCAGGTGTCGAGCTCGGATACGGTGATCAAAGGCAAGGTGAAGGTCAAGTAGAGACGTGCTGTGCCGATGGACCCGGAGCGGTGAAGGGCAGACGTGAGGCTTGGACTAACGGACCGGTGGCCTGAGGATCGACCGTGGTGGCAGACAGCCTAGGATAGCGACAAGCGAAGACTTGCAGGTGGACGGGGTGCATAGGCGGTGCATCCCTCTACGGCTTCGGTTTGGTGGTTGAGCCACAGAAAAACCACCGAGTGGACGGTTTCCAGGTTTGGGCCTCAAAACCTGGGTGCGGCCGGTTTCCGAGTTTGGGCCACAAAACTCGGGCTAAGGATGGTTTCCAGGTTTGGGCCTCAAAACCTGGGCGTTGGTGGGTTTCTGAGTTTGGGCCACAAAACTCAGGCGACGGATGACAGGTTTCCAGGTTTCGGCCTCAAAACTGGGGGATGGCCCTGGTTTCCCGGTTTTGGCCTCAAAACCAGGGGGGTCCGTGAAAAGGATGAGCGGCGCTTCGCAGCACGTGGTGGCATCCGGTGAGGTCGCGTCGAGGCGAAGCTACATGATGTACGGGCGTGGTCGTGTGATCAACATCAACCACGAGTTGGTAAGAAATACCCTTAGGGTTAGCCTGCTCGCTCATTAGCAGTAGGGGTAGAAGGGGAATAATTGTATTAGGCTATATAAGGAGAGGCCACCCCTCCCTCCAGACCATCTCAACAATTGCTATTTTCATTCTAGGGTTTCCTGCTTCCCATTCCCTGCTATAGCTACTGAGATCCGCAGAGACGGTGAACAATACCTCTATGTATTTGGATTTTGCAGAAACGAGACTGGATTCCCATTGTCTCCTCGTGGGGACAAATTTTGGCTGGCAATTCGTGGTCTTGATTCGCGTTTTGAACATGTTCTTCGCGTTCTTCATTTCTCCATGATTTTCCCGTCACTCGATCTCCCTCCTCGCTGCGTCTTTTTCGAATCCACATGAATCAAATTGTTCTTAGATGTGAGGAGAACATTTCCATCGAAGGAATTTAACTCTAACCTCACGAACAAGTAGATCGGGTCAATTCAAGTTTCGTGGCAACTTTTTCGTTCCTACACCTTCCCTTTCGATTTCCCGTTGATTGAGTCGATTTGAGCGGATGATTTCTTGGGAATAGTCTCCCAACTACCTCGTGACCATCTTCTCCAATTTTGGGATCAAGGGATTTTGATTTGGATCGGATTTGGGGAGATTTGGGTGAAGGGCGACCGAAATCGCCCTCTCTGGGCACTCGCGGACAGTCCCCCGCTGTGCTCGCGGACAGTCCGCGCATCGGGATTTGGCCAGATCAGTGGCCGCGAGTGTCGGCTGTTTGTGTCCAGGTTGACCGGGGGACAGTCCGCCGTTGTAACCCGTGGACAGTCCGGGACTATCCAAAGCTGTTTCAGTAGAGGTGCTGTTTTGCTCTTTTGGCCGGCGAACAGTCCGTCATCAGAGCACGGACAGTCCGGCATAGGGCGGACAGTCCGGGACCGTACTCGCGGACAGTCCGGGATCCTGCTATGTGTTGAGTTTTAGTGCGTTTGCTCTCCCGGCTTTTCCGCATGGTTTTCGGACTTCTCGTTTGGTCGTAGAGTTCACCAAGGAACCTCTCTAGGTATCTTTGCTACTTGTTAGCATAGGTATTTGGAGTCTTTCCGACGTAGCCGTCTATCTACGCTCGGGAGTAGGTTTTTGGGGTTGAACTCGAGCCGGAGCTTTTTTTGTTTGGCTTGCTCTCATTTGGTGGTGCCTCGCTGTGATCCTAGGGATCATCCACCCTCTTCCAAGGGTCGTAGGCATCACGTTTCGGTAGAAGCTTTTGGGGGTTGATTTGTGAGACAGAAGTCAAAGTTTCGAAAGAAAGTTTTAGGCTCCCATTCACCCCCCTCTGGTCACTTTCTAGTAGCGTTCTCGGTCCTTCAATTGGTATCAGAGCGTGTTAAGGATCTTCCACCTTAGCCGATTCCAGATCCACAAAAGGCGACATGGATCGCGGCATGGGCAAACCGCCGTTTTTTGATGGGACGAACTATGCGTATTGGAAGATACGCATGTCGGCCTATCTTCAGATTATGGGTGCTTCGATTTGATATATTTGCAACTCAGCAGATTATGTGGTCTTGGCTGCTCGTGTGACTCAGCATCAGATTGATGAGCATGATGGCAATAGCCCAGCCCGTAATGCTCTTTTCTCATGTTTGAGCATGTCTGAGTTTGATCGCATTTCTCACCTTGCTACGGCTCGGGAGATTTGGGCTACCCTCATGCGTTTTCATGAGGGAACCACTCAAGTCAAAACCCATCTCTACGAGTCGCACAAGAGAGAGTATGAGAACTTTCGACACATGCCTAGCGAGAGCATAGAAAGTTTATTCGCTCGCTTTCAGGTGATTGTCTACATGATGAGGGCTAACAAGGAGCTGTTGCCTTTCGACGATCATGAGAGGGCTCTCAAGCTTTTACATACTCTCGATCGGTCGATGTGGGACTCCAAGGTTCAGGCGATCATCAAATTGCCTAACTATGAGACTCTCACGTGCGACGAGCTCTTTAGTAAGCTTAAGTCCAGTGAGATTGACGCCATGGCGAGGGCTTCTTATGAAAATCCTTCTGGCCCGTCCATGGCTTTGGTTTCAAGCTCTTCTGCTCACACCTCTGGAGGCCTTGCTTTGTCATCTCTTCTTTCTGTTACAGAGGAGCAGTTGGAGTTCATGGCGGACGATGAGTTGGCCCTGCTTGCCAACCGGTTCTCGCGGTTCCACAACAACCGCATGAACCGTCGCCGTGGAGGAGGACGAGGTGGCTGCTACGAGTGTGGAGGCTCGGACCACTTCATCGCCAACTGCCCGAAGAAGAACAAGCAAGTCTTCGGCAAGGCGGATTATGGCCACAAGTATGACTCCGGCAAGCGCAAGGAGAAGTACGTCCCCGCCAAGCACAAGCGGAGGGGCGGCTTCAACAAGGAGTACATCAAGGAGAAGTACTTGGAGAAGGCCCAGACTGAGCAGCGTGCCTTCTTTGCCACGCTCAGCGACGTCGACGACTCGGATGACAACTCCGCTGCATCAAGCGATGATGAGTCCGAGAAGAAGAAGTAGATCGAGGACAACCCGAACGGTCTCTGTATCTTCACCGACAACGAGGGCTTCTACACCATGGCCCTCAGCGATGAGGTGAACGGCGAGCTGGAGGAGATCCCTCGGAAGGACGACAACGATGACACCTCCCAGGTATCACAGACCCCCGATGAGCTTTCTGCTGAGGAGAACCAAAGCGTGAGAAGAACCACCGAAAATGATATCATCTACGTAAATCTGAACCAAGACAGTGTCATTGCCTTGCTTGAGGAGAAAAAGAGTTTTATCAACACATCACATTTTAAAACCCTTAGCAAGCAAAAGGTTTTCAACCTATCATACTAGGCTATAGGGGCTTGTTTCAAACCATACAAAGCTTTGTGAAGTTTAAAAAAATGGTTTGGAAACTTGGGATTTTCAAAACCGGGGGGTTGTTTCACATACACTTCCTCTTCTATGTAGCCGTTTAGGAAGGCACTCTTGACATCCATTTGAAAAAGTTTAAACAATTTGGATGTAGCAAAAGCCAAGAGGATCCTAATTGCCTCCAAACGAGCTACAACAGCAAAAGTCTCCTCATAGTCTATCCCCTCCTTCTGACTATACCCCTGGGCAACAAGTCTAGCCTTGTTTCTTACAATGTGGCCATCCTCTCCTTGTTTGTTTTTGAAAACCCATTTTGTCCCAATAGGATGACACGCTGGAGGAGGAGGAACCAAAACCCAAACCCGATTTCTCTCAAAGTTTTCTAACTCCTCATGCATGACATTAACCCAATCCGGATCAGATAAAGCATGTCCAACATCTCGAGGTTGAAAATCAGCAACAAATGCAGAATCAACAAAGTGAGAGATTTGTTGTGACCTTGACCGAGTGACACATTCGTTGATGCTGCCGATCATCTGTTGTGGAGGGTGCTGGCGCTGAATGTGTCGTGGCGCCTCCCTAGCTGATGTGACCTCCCCCTCAACAATAGCTAGTGCCTCCTCGGGTACAAGTGGTACAACCCGAGGTGGTGGATCACACGGCCCCCAAGTAGTCGACGAAGAGGGGTAGGGGCAGTGAGTCGTCATAGTAGAAGCCGACCCTAGTGGCACAGTAGGTGGAGGTAGTGCTGGATCATCAATCCCTTCAGCACCCTCTTCCTCATCATCAAAAAGAGGTTCACCAACCTCATGATCACCTGCACGGTCAAATCTAGAAGAAGGACAATGCATGGTATCATCAAAGGTGACATCGGATGTCTCCATGACTCGGTTAGTATCCAGGTTAATTACACGATATACACGAGTATGATTATCATAACCCAAAAATACACCGTCAGAAGAACGAGTCTCAAACTTGTCCAAGTTGCCTTTCTTAAGTATGAAACAATGGCAACCAAAAACTCTAAAATAACTCATTTTGGGCTGTCTTCCAAAACGCAACTCATAAGAGGTCTTTTTCAAGAAAGCTCGGAGGAAAATGCAATTGGAGATATAGCATGCAGCATTTATAGCCTTGACCCAAAATCGCCTAGGAGTCCTATGCTCATTGAGCATCGTCCTGGCCATCTTAACAAGGGTCCGATTTTTCCTCTCTACAACACCATTTTGTGGCGGTGTGTAGGGGGAAGAAAATTGATGCTCCAAACCCAAAGAGTCACAAAACTTTTCAAAATCCGAGTTCTTAAACTCGAAACCTGTTGGTACAAATTAACGCACACTTTACTTTATCCGCAAGCGCACAGATAAAATCTACCGATGTAGCACGTCACCAGAATAACCCAGTTTTAATATCGAATCCAAAGGAATGGGTAGTGTTAAGTCTTAAAGTCTATCCCCTGAGTAGCTAACAAGGACGGAGAATCTAGAAGTATAGAGGGGATCACTAAGGCTGTCTAATTCCAATTTAAGAGTGATAATTTGACAAGGCTCAATGTAATTACAAGCAGCATATGAGTGGAAGGTTTTCAAATGAATAACTCATATGGCTTTGGTAGGATATATGATCATTGAGGAACTTGTATTTTTACTATTTTGAAAAATGAAACCCCCGGATGTTAAGTATTACTTAGAACAAAGTTATAGTAGATTCTATTTCATCGAATCAAATCAAGCAACAACTTTAGACAAGGATCATGCTTATGCTACCCACAAGTTTCAAGTTTCATAGGATGAACAGTTTTTAGGCAATAAACTTAAATGTCAGGGAATTCAAAATCATAAACTAAGCAAGATTTGAAATATGAAACAGAGCAACTATTCATCATTTCAATCAAGGACATAACAAAAGCATGCTTGACATACAGATGTGAGTGGAATCATTTTTTAAGTGTGAAATTGAAAATTCAAATTAAAATATGCAATGCAAGGTTTAGAGAAGGGAAATATGCAATGCAGATACAAGATACAAGGTACCTGGGGGGCTCCTCCCCCCAAGCTAGTGTATGCTAGCTTACAGCTACTGACCCCAGGGTAGTACCCCAGCGACGCCCAATACGCTAACTGTTGCTCTTCCTGCTGTCGGAGCAAAGCATGAACTTGGCGCATTTCTTCGAGTGATTCTGCTTGTCTAGCATCAAACTGGTCCTATGTGGCATCCCATCGTTGGTTCCACTGGGCTTGTTCATTCAGGGAACCCTGAATGTTGTCAGTGTGGATCTCCAGCCCCTCAATCCTCATGTTCAGGCCTTCCAAAGTGATGGATTGCCTTGGCGGGACTATAGGTGGTAGCCCCTCGGAATCTGATGACTCGGCCCATGTGCCTTGGGCCCAAGCCGCATGGCTTCCTTCAGACCACTCCGTACCAGCTATAGACTACCGGGGTTTCCGTGTTTGGGCCTCAAAACTCGGCGAGGACGGTTTCCAGGTTTGGGCCTCAAAACCTGGGCTCGTGCGTTTCTGAGTTTGGGCCACAGAACTCAGCCGGAGGACAGGTTTCCCGGTTTAAGCCTCAAAACCGAGGGAAGGCCCAGGTTTCCTGGTTTTGGCCTCAAAACTGGGGGGAGGTCCGCAAAAAGGACGGTCGACGCGTGGCGGCGTGGAGAGGCTGGTGTAACAGAACCGACCAATTTGCACCAGATTAAGCACTGAAAACCTCTGCTCTCGCAGAAATCATCGAGTACTTAAGCTCGTACAAACCCGGTAGTCCGGAAATCTCGAAGGATTTCAAATCATTCAACGACATCTAGCCAAGATCGTACTTGTTCCACGAATATGCTCACGGGTTACATCATAGTTGCATAAAGTTCAAATTACATCGGAGTACGAAATAATATTACAAACCATAGTTTTGATAGTAGTAGCGGAAGCAACATAGTCTTTAAAACATAAGTTTGGATAGATCAGAAATACGGTGCCATCAGTTGACCGGGTCCACAAAAGCAATGGACGAGATAAGTGTTGACCATGCCCTTGGTCTAGTCATCACCCGTAACCGGGTACAAGTAGTTCTCGCAGTAGCCATAAAAGCACTGGCCGTCTGCAACAACAAGGGAAATAAAACCTGAGTACGAGAAGGTACTCAGCTAGACTTACCCGACAAAATCAGAAATAATGAGACACCAAGGATCATGTAGGCTATATAAGTGGGGTTGGCTGTACATACTCCTTTGCATGAAAGCTTTAGTACTAAAACTCAGTTTCAGATGTTGGCAATTGCTTTTAGTCATTAACTCTACCTTACTAGATTTGCACCTGTACTAAACAAGCACTTGCTAATTAATCAATCAAGAGTGACTATTTCATCAATAGCCTTTCAGATTCCATAACCATTTTAGTTCCATAAGTTCTACGGGAGATGATCTAAAGTCAACTGCTCACTGTCCAGGAGCGATGGCGATTATAATCGATTCCTACCCAGCTGGGGATAAAATGTCTCACACTCGCCCGGCACATTCCGGCTACGGCAGTCGTAAGCTACCAGTCAGGGGATTCGAGAACACAATGCGCGGGACGGCCATGGGCCCTTCTACACCGGGGGTTATCTCAGTGCCAGGTCGCTCAATCTATAACTGCCCACGGTCATGCCAGGTCGATCAGGCCCTGCCTGCCCTCGGACCATGCCAGGTTGATCAGAATAGTTGCCCACGGTACAGCTGAGGCCCTGGGTGTTAGGCGTCAACATCTCCATCACCGGCTCGAAGAACCTTACTCGGCTTCGCGGGAGGTACTCAGACCTACTCCGTTAAGTGATCGACGCGTTCAATTTGACTGAAGTTACATTCCCGAACGGGTCCTAGGCGACACAGACGGGAGACTACTAGCACACAGAACCCATGTCCTGCTGCTCTTACATCCCGCCTCCGTCTCAGATTAATTATCACATGGTTATCTCATGATAGCACAGGCTAAACATGATCAGTATCCACCTATTGCGGGAGACAGGAAATCACCCGACTTTTACCGGTCTAAGCAGGGCTAAGCATATAACGAGCCTAGACCTAAATAGGGATATCAAGATATATTGCAGGTGGACAAGAATAAGTAATAATGCATCAACGGTAGCAATCAATTCCTATAACCTAATGCAACATCCATCATCAGGTTAATTGTAAAGCATTTGCAAACCGTAGGAGTTAGAATGCTCCGGGGCTTGCCTTGCTCAAAGTCCGACGGACGGTGGTCGCGGCACTCTGGTAGCTCGTCGGCGTCTGTCCCTCCGGCTTCCTCTGTCCGGTTCTCCTCCGGACTGGGTTCTTCCGGTGTCGACTGGGTCTGGATCTCCTCCGCTGACCCTGTATGATGCATAATGTGCATGAATAGGATGAATGCACATAGAATGCATATGTGATGCACATGATAACAGCAATCAGGGGATAAGCACATGTTATCTACTGCATTCTCTTCAACAAGGTAGTCAACATTATCCCAACTATTTAACCTATCATAATCAACTTGTTAAGCTATGTTGTCACCACATCAAAGTTTACTTAATGAGTTTATTACCCTTCTAAATACTTACTGAAATAAATCTATTTAAACATGCTTAAAACAGCAACCCATTCTAGACGGCTTCAGAAAAATCTACAAAAAATTACTGGAAGTTAACAACACTCAAACTAGTTCTCTGTCAAATTTTCAACCCATTTGGACTTAAACTCTATCCCCTATGAAAAAGACAAATTCTACCGTGGAAAGGTGCTTTGAACTACACACCCTAGCCAAAAGTGTCAAACAATAGATTTCATAATTTTCTTCTAAACTTCTTAGCACAAGAGCAGTCAGCAAAATTTTCTAAGTCCATACTCTTCATATTTTAATTACTACAAAATAAACAAGAAAGCAGCATTTAACCATTTTAATTACTACTGCTAAAATAATTCACAGAACAACCTTATATTATATTTTTCCCTGAAACTATATATCCATACAAACCTAACAAAACTGGAATCACATTTTTCTGACTTATACATAATTAGTTATGCATTTTCCAAGTTAACAGCAACTTCCCAATTTAAATTAATCTACACATACAAATATCACCAAAAATGCATTTAACATGTTTCACAGATAGATCTAATCATGCTGAACACAACAAAATTTGTTTCACAGGATTTGGACTTAAAATGAGCCTTGTAGGAATTTTTGAAGCCTTTACATAAATTCTGCAAAACTTATTTAAAAGAAAACTTGACCTAAAACGCTACGGACACCCAACTTGACTCAGCCGAGGCCTGAGGCAAACGCTCGGCACACCCGGCTTTCCCGAGCCCTACTGCACCCAAACTCTTCCCTTTCTCTCTTTCCTACTGCCAGTCGGGGTCCGCTGGTCAGGGCGACCAAGCTACCGAGGCCAGGCTCGGCACGTTACCGCGCGAGGCCAGGCTCGGCACGTCAACGACGGACTTTGGCACCGTCGCTGTTGACCGGCCCTAGCTCACCGGCGGCGAGGCTTTTGGCGACGTCGAGGCTACCACTGGACGCGGGTTTGCGAGACGAACTCGACTGACTGACTTGCCGAGCCAGAGGGGTACCGGAGCAAGCTCGACGGCAGCCATGGCGGAGTGGCGGCTCTGCGGCTCGGCGGCGAAGCTCTTCCCGGCGAGCTTGAGACTCGGCGAGACTAATACTAGCCCAAGCACGTCCTAAGCAACCTATTGGAGCAACTTTCGGGCCTCGGCATCCTCGGCATTGCTCGGCGCCATGCGCGGCGGCGGTCCACGGCGGACACGGCGCGACTGGCCCCTGATCCGGCGAACTCAAGGCACGAGAGAGGTCTCCATCTGACCCTAAGCTACTATGGAGGTTGGGAAGGTAAGAACTGGGCTCGGATTGGGGTGGTTTGGCCGGAGATGGCCGGTTCACGTGAAGGTCACGGCGGCGGCCATGGCTGAAGCTTGAGGATGGCATCCGCTGTTCCGGCGGCCAGAGAGGGAGAGAGGGGAAACCAACCCTTGCCGGAGAAAGAGGAGATCAGGGCGGAGAGACGGGCGAGAGGAATTGGACAGCGGTGAACGGTGGAGCGGGAAATTGCTCGCCGGAGTTCGGCGGGCGGCGGCGGCGTGGAGCTCTGGTGAAGATGGAGGGAAGCAGAGCGAGTGAGAAAGCGAGCGAGTGAGCGTGCAGAGCATGAGCGCGGAGTGGAGAGGATGCAAGAGAGCGGGAGGGCGCAGGTGCATTGCACGTGGCCGGTTGCTGTCGGGGAGGAGCTCCCGACCGGCGCGGCGGCGTCAGGCATCGCGCGACACGCGGCGGGCGAGGACGGGGTGCATGGGGCGACGTGGCGCTTGCTGCGCAAACCACGGGCGGCGAAGTCGGTGGTTTGGCCGGCCGGCGAGGCGGTTTCTGCCGGCGCGGAGGGAGCGGCGCGCGCGCGGGGGAGAAGAGAGGGGCTGACAAGGGCTCCCACTGGGGTTTAAACTAATGAAGTTTGGTTTTAAAACTTGGATGCTCTATAACTCCTAAACTAAGCTGAATTAGGAGAAGGTCCTAAAAGCAAAGTTGCTTATAATTTTATAAGGAACAAATCATCTTTAAGGCTCCAGTCCAAATTCTGCTTAGAAAAAGAAATTTAGTGCTAAACCATTTTTCTAATGCAAGAAATCATAATTTAAAAGCTTTTTCTGAGAAAGTGCTTTAAAGCAAAGTTGTTCCTTTCATCAAGATCTACAACTTTGTTATAAGGCACTTGGTCAGAAACAGAAAGCATAAAAAGGTTACACTAGAGACCAAACAAGGACTTAAGCACTTCAACAAACATATGCACATGAAAAGATGAGATGCTATGCTTATGCCATGACAAATTATGCAGTTTAAGGAATGCTTAACACCTAGGGTGTTACAGCCCTCCCCTCCTTAAAAGAAATCTCGTCCCGAGATTTGGATTACGAACCATTGCTTATAAAAGTGTGGGTACACCTCCTTTAGATAGTCATCCGTCTCCCAAGTAGCATCCCGATCATCTTGCTCACTCCAAGATACCTTATATTGCTTCACGACTCTTCCGCGACTTACTCTCTCTTTCTCATCGAGCACTCGATAAGGCTTCACTGAGTAGGTGAGGTCGGATTGCAACTTGATACGGGCTGGTTGTACCTCTTCTTCTGGTACTCGAAGACATTTCTTTAATTGTGACACATGGAATACAGGGAATATAGCCTTTAAATGTTCTGGTAATTGCAATCGATAAGCCACTTCTCCCCTCCTTTGCACTATCCGATAGGGTCCCACAAATCTTGGTGCTAACTTCCTCTTAACTCCAAAACGTTTTACACCCTTCATTGGTGAAACCTTCAAATAGACATAGTCACCAACATTGAATTCAAGTGGTTTCCTTCGTTTATCAGCATAGCTTTTCTGGCGAGATTGTGCAGACGCGATATGTTGCTGAATCGTTCTAACTTGTTCTTCTGCTTCTTTAACAAAGTCAATACCATAGTACCGACGTTCCCCTGGTTCTACCCAGTTTATCGGTGTTCTGCATCTTCTACCATACAGAGCTTCAAAAGGAGCCATCTGATACTTTCTTGATAACTATTGTTGTAGGCAAAACTCTGCTAAGTAACCATTTTCCCAAGAACCTTTTGCTGATAAAACACAGGCTCTTAACATATCCTCTAGAACTTGATTCACTCTCTCTGTCTGCCCTGATGTTTGCGGATGATAGGCTGAGCTTCGGACTAAATCCGTGCCTAACTCCTTCTGCAATTTTCCCAAAACGGTGCAGTAGTAAACTGTGGTCCGCGATCAGAGACTATAACCTTTGGTACACCGTGCAGTCGCACAATCTGACTTATGTAGATCTGCATAATCTGGGGCCTTATAGTTGGTCTTGACTGGAATGAAATGTGCGGTCTTTGTGAGACGATCCACAATTACCCAAATTGAATCATTACCTTCTGAGTCGTGGGTAAACCAACAATGAAATCCATACTCACTCTTCCCACTTCCATTCAGGTATAGCTAATGGCTGAAGCATTCCAGCTGGTTTCAAATGAATAGCTTTTACTCGACAACACGTGTCACACCTTGCAACATAAGCAGCAATTTCTTTCTTCATTTTGGTCCACCAAAATCTCGGGCGCAAATCTTGGTACATTTTTGTACTTCCAGGATGAATAGATAATTTGGACAAATGTGCTTCATCCATGATCCGATTCCTGAGTTCTCTATCCTTAGGCACCACTAATCGCTGGTTAAACCATAGAACTCCATTTTCGTCAACTCGAAAATGCTTATCGGCCTCTTTTTCATCCTTGAGCCTTTCCTTAATATGATAGATCCCTTTATCGGTTTTCTGGCCTTCTATAATTTGGTCAACTAACGCATTGCGCAACTCTAAATCATGTAGCACTGCAGCATGTGTTAAGCTGAACTCATCCTCTGGTAGAAGCTTCATAGCATTACAGTGTGATTTCCGGCTCAGAGCATCGGCCACGACATTTGCCTTGCCTGGATGATAGTGAATTTGAAGATTATAATCCTTAATCAATTCCAGCCATCTTCTTTGCCTCATATTCAATTCTGCTTGCGTGAAAATATATTTAAGACTCTTGTGGTCGGTGTACATATTGCAGACATTCCCAAGTAGATAGTGTCTCCAAATCTTCAACGCATGTACAACGGCAGCTAATTCCAGATCGTGAGTTGGGTAATTCACTTCATGCTTTCGCAATTGCCGCGAAGCATACGCAATCACTCTGCCGTCTTGCATGAGAACACAACCTAGGCCTACCTTTGACGCATCACAAAAGACATCAAAGGGTTTCTCAACATCCGGTTGAGCTAAAACAGGAGCAGTGGTCAACAGCTTCCGCAAGGTACGGAAAGCAGTTTCGCACTTCTCGGTCCATTCAAATTTCTGATTCTTTTGCAACAAACTGGTCATTGGCTTTGCAATCTTGGAGAATTCTGGAATAAAACGGCGGGGTAATATCCTGCTAAGCCCAAGAAACTACGAATCTCACCAACTGAAGTAGGAGCTTTCCAGTCCATACTTCCTGTACTTTGCTAGGGTCAACTGAAATCCTTCTTCTGACAGAATATGACCAAGAAATTGTACTTTCCTCATCCAAAACTCGCACTTGCTGAATTTAGCATAGAGCTTGTGTTCCCTGAGTCTAGATAAGACAACCCTCAAATGTTCTGCATGATCTTCTGCATTTTCGAGTAAACCAGAATATCGTCAATGAACACTACCACAAACTTGTCCAATTCTGGCATGAACACAGAGTTCATCAAACTCATGAAGTATGCTGGAGCATTTGTTAATCCAAAGGACATGACAAGATACTCATATAACCCGTATCTGGTTGAGAAAGCGGTCTTTGGAATATCCTGCGGTCGGATTCGAATCTGATGATAACCTGACCTCAAATCGATCTTGGAGAACACCTTGGCTCTTGATAGCTGATCAAAAAGGATATCTATTCTGGGTAGCGGATACTTATTCTTAACAGTCACAGCATTGAGTGGACGATAATCCACACACATGCGTAAAGACTTATCCTTCTTCTTGACAAACAGAGCTGGGCAACCCCATTCTGATACACTAGGTTGAATGAATCCCTTGTCCAAGAGTTCCTTGATCTGGGTCTTGAGTTCTGCCAGCTCATTGGGCGGCATTCGATACGGTCTCCTAGAGATTGGTGCAGTTCCTGGTAACAACTCTATCACAAACTCCACTGCTCTCTTTGGTGGTAACCCTGGTAACTCATCTGGAAAAACGTCCGGAAAATCCCTAACAACTGGAATTTTGGAGAGGTCTTCTATAGCAAGAGTACAAGATAAGTCAACAAGATCGGCACCTCGAGGAGGAAGAGATACGCGAAGCTTGTTACCTGTCCGATAATCAGATAAGGTAAGAGTTCTGTTTGCAGTGTCTAACACCGCATTCCACATGGTCATCCAACTCATTCCTAAGACTACATCCATACTTAGTCCTGGCAAAACCACTAAGTTGGCTCCAAATTTATGCCCTCCAATATCGATGGTCACATTACACACCATCTGTCTTAGATAACACGCTACTCCCCACGGAGCTCACGCGAAACCCATAATCCATTTCAGAGATTTCTTGATTATGCTTTTGTGCAAATGCCTTGCTCATGAAAGAATGCGATGATCCAGTATCAAACAAAACAACTGCAGGATGATGGTTCACGAGACACATACCGGCAGTCACAGGTTCTCCTGCACGAGCTTCTTCAGCAGTCATGTATGCAGACGCGCTGGATAATTAGCCTGCTGCTTCTTGGGATGTGGGCAATACCTTGCAAAGTGCCCATCTTGGTTGCAATTGTAACACGGCCCACGAACTGAAGGTTTTCCTCCGGTCGAGCTGCCTGACCTCCATGAGCTTGATTAGCAGCTACTTTGTATGGCCTCTGATTACGCTGAGCTTGCGGCTGATTCTCTTTTGCGGTGGCCTGAAACGTGCCCCCGGCGCTGGTGGTCGATACTGGTTACGCTGAGCTGGTGGTCCTCTAGGTTGGGACGGTCCTGAATCAAGGTCCTCTTCCGGGCCTTACTTGCAGCATGCTTGTTGTTATGACCCTCTTGAATCAGGCAGTCACTTATGAAGTCATTGAAGGTGGTACGGGAAGATGTACCCACTGACTTTGCCATTTTAGTGTTCAAGCCTCTCTTGAAACTAGCAATCTTCTTAGCATCTGTGTCGACGAAGTCTGGAACATATCGAGACAGCGAGTTGAACAAGTGATGATATTCGGTCACTGATCGAGTTCCTTGTGTTAAGCTCATGAATTCAGCCACCTTCATCTGAGTCAAGCCTGGCGGAATATAGTGCCCCGAACAGCTTAGTGAACACTCTCCAGGTGATGGAAACATTGGCAGGGTAGGTGGTACGGTGATGTCCCCACCAAATTCCGGCTGGTCCTGTAGCTGATGTGCAGCATATTCTGCCTTCAACTCCTCTGTAAGCCTGAGCAGTCGAAACTTCTGCTCCATTGTATGCAACCACTCTTCTGCTTCTAGAGGTTCTGTGGCTTCCTTGAAAATTGGCGGCCTTGTGTCCAGAAAATCCTTGAACGAGCTGTACTGATTCGGCTCAGGGCGTTGATTGCCATGCGCCAAATTTTCTCGCAGAAGCGCCTCGATGTTGCGTTGACTTCCCAAGAACTGGGCGAAGAGTTGCTCTGCCGTGGGTGGTGGAGGAGGTGGTGGATTGCGGTTCCCCCTGCTATCATCATTACCACCACTACCACCCGCTCCACTGCGAGTCATCGTCATCTGCATGTAGTGATAGCAATAATCATTAAATGACGCTGCCATTATTGCGGAGAACAATAAATCATGCCAACGGAAATTATTCGGAAAAACGAATTCGCCAAACAATTGCAGAGGCATAATAAATTTCGATCCACATCGCATCATCACATGATAAAAGATGCTCATCACATAACATACAAAAGTCAACATACATCCATAGGTCCACATACATCCATAGGTGCCCATACATACGGGACTTTCAAAGGTTTTGCGCCCACGCGCATAGGTCCATCACACAACCTTACATCCACATGATAACCCAAAAGATCAAGCGCTAGGACATGAGACAAGATCACTACGCGCTAACACTAACTAGTCTACTCCCTAATGGCACCATCGTCATCATCGTCGTTGTCATCATCATCACTCGAGATGTTCGAAGAACCACTGGACGAAGCATGAGAATCCGGGTCCTCCTGAGGAAGGATAGGGTTCCTCTCATTCTCACGGCGATGAATCTCCTCATGTAGGCGATCATTGTAGTCCTGGAGATGATGAAGTTGCAGCTCCAAATCTCCAACCTGTAGCCTGAGAAGCCTGTTCTGCTCAGTCGCGCGCATACCCTCGAGACAAATACTACGTAGCGACTCCTCAGTCTCGGCCATGATGGTGGATAAGAAGGTCGTCATACCCTGCTGGTCACTAAGCTGCTGTGCCGTCTCCTGCTCCCTCTGACGAGCCTGGTCTCTCTCAACGGTCATGTGAGCTAGCTGAGTGGTAAGAAGGTCGACCTCTGTAGCATGCGCCTCCTGACCCTGGTGATGTGCAGCTATCTGCTCACTGAGGATGTGGTCCAGGTGGTCGTAGCTACGTGACAGACACCCGTAGGTAGCCATGAGTGCAGCCATCGCACTCCCAGCTGGCCCTGCGCAGTGCTCACGCTCTGAAGAACTGGTCCCCAACACAGTGGCACCCGGCTGACGCCACACTGACTGGTACGGATCTGCTGTAGGGAAGACACCGGCTGTGGCCTGGGCAACTACCTCTGGATGATCCTCCATGATGTCCCGAAGAACAGTGTAAGCAACCTGGTTGGCTCCATCCCAAGGAGTCCTGCCCTGAAGAGCAAACACCCTGCGGCACCACACATGATCCTGCGGATCACGGCTGGGCACGTCCACCTCAACTGTGTACATGTAGCGATCCTCTGAAAACTGAACTCGATGCCACTCATATTGCGGCTCTTGGCCCTCCTGGTATCCGACTAAGTGCAGCACCCTCCACAAAAGAGTAGGCATGCCGAACTCCTCCAGAAAATCCTCGGATCCTCCTCGGTCCAAGGACCCAGCATGTAATTGGGCCTCCTGCCTCCAGTCGACTTGCGGGCGGTACGCTTAGTGCGGGCCATCTGAAAGAAGTGTATCCACATAGTTTTTAATTAGTTGAGAACAACTTTTATTTAAGATCGGGACGGATAACATAAGGTAGGAAGTAAGATTAATGCAAAATTATATGATCATGATGCATGAGCGTAACATACGTCCTCACTGCCTAACAATCTAACGGCTAGACGGTGGCATACAACGTTCACTCATAGCGTTAACTAGCGTACTACACGTTCGCAAGTTAGCGTACCTGCAGAAAGTTCATTCAGCCCTGCCCACAATATGAATATCATGCATTGCTGAAAATTTAAATCTAATACTAGCTTAGGTGCACACCCGGTATACACGTAAGCAGTATATGCACCCATCAGAAAAGTATTACTCCCACAATTAATACTTTCACATATACTTGTGTGCAACAGGTATACATGTCAGCATCATTCAAGCACTCCCCTAGATTGGCGGTTGTCCAATCATGCTCTCACAACTCACTTATTACCTTGGCGTAGAGGCAATTGATCCATACATTACTATTCCGAGGAATAGCACCCATACAATTTCACCCTTGCCGTATGGACGACAGAAATAACAGAATTTAAATATGATGCACAACCCCCAAGTTAGTACTTAAATAGCCACCTAAATTCCTATTGGGCATAAGGACTTGGTCACTGGCACACCTTAGCTTTAATCCTTAAGATTTTCCAAATCCTAATATAACTATAAGTTGGCAAATATAGTTTTATCCTTTATAAAATATTGTTTTAAAATACACCCATGAACAGTAACGCAGAACTTGCTCCGATGCCAGCTGTAACAGAACCGACCAATTTGCACCAGATTAAGCACTGAAAACCTCTGCTCTCGCAGAAATCATCGAGTACTTAAGCTCGTACAAACCCGGTAGTCCGGAAATCTCGAA
This sequence comes from Coix lacryma-jobi var. lacryma-jobi, assembly GCA_009763385.1. NCBI lineage: Eukaryota > Viridiplantae > Streptophyta > Magnoliopsida > Poales > Poaceae > Coix > Coix lacryma-jobi. The sequence goes on along the minus strand of CM019824.1, from coordinate 105,288,648 downwards.
GGATTTCAAATCATTCAACGACATCCAGCCAAGATCGTACTTGTTCCACGAATATGCTCACGGGTTACATCATAGTTGCATAAAGTTCAAATTACATCGGAGTACGAAATAATATTACAAACCATAGTTTTGATAGTAGTAGCGGAAGCAACATAGTCTTTAAAACATAAGTTTGGATTGTTCATAAATACGGTGCCATCAGTTGACCGGGTCCACAAAAGCAATGGATGAGATAAGTGTTGACCATGCCCTTGGTCTAGTCATCACCCGTTACCGGGTACAAGCAGTTCTCGCAGTAGCCATAAAAGCACTGGCCATCTGCAACAACAAGGGAAATAAACCCTGAGTACGAGAAGGTACTCAGCTAGACTTACCCGACAAAATCAGAAATAATGAGACACCAAGGATCATGTAGGCTATATAAGTGGGGTTGGCTGTACATACTCCTTTGCATGAAAGCTTTAGTACTAAAACTCAGTTTCAGATGTTGGCAATTGCTTTTAGTCATTAACTCTACCTTACTAGATTTGCACCTGTACTAAACAAGCACTTGCTAATTAATCAATCAAGAGTGACTATTTCATCAATAGCCTTTCAGATTCCATAACCATTTTAGTTCCATAAGTTCTACGGGAGATGATCTAAAGTCAACTGCTCACTGTCCAGGAGCGATGGCGATTATAATCGATTCCTACCCAGCTGGGGATAAAATGTCTCACACTCGCCCGGCACATTCCGGCTACGGCAGTCGTAAGCTACCAGTCAGGGGATTCGAGAACACAATGCGCGGGACGGCCATGGGCCCTTCTACACCGGGGGTTATCTCAGTGCCAGGTCGCTCAATCTATAACTGCCCACGGTCATGCCAGGTCGATCAGGCCCTGCCTGCCCTCGGACCATGCCAGGTTGATCAGAATAGTTGCCCACGGTACAGCTGAGGCCCTGGGTGTTAGGCGTCAACATCTCCATCACCGGCTCGAATAACCTTACTCGGCTTCGCGGGAGGTACTCAGACCTACTCCGTTAAGTGATCGACGCGTTCAATTTGACTGAAGTTACATTCCCGAACGGGTCCTAGGCGACACAGACGGGAGACTACTAGCACACAGAACCCATGTCCTGCTGCTCTTACATCCCGCCTCCGTCTCAGATTAATTATCACATGGTTATCTCATGATAGCACAGGCTAAACATGATCAGTATCCACCTATTGCGGGAGACAGGAAATCACCCGACTTTTACCGGTCTAAGCAGGGCTAAGCATATAACGAGCCTAGACCTAAACAGGGATATCAAGATATATTGCAGGTGGACAAGGATAAGTAATAATGCATCAACGGTAGCAATCAATTCCTATAACCTAATGCAACATCCATCATCAGGTTAATTGTAAAGCATTTGCAAACCGTAGGAGTTAGAATGCTCCGGGGCTTGCCTTGCTCAAAGTCCGACGGACGGTGGTCGCGGCACTCTGGTAGCTCGTCGGCGTCTGTCCTCCGGCTTCCTCTGTCCGGTTCTCCTCCGGACTGGGTTCTTCCGTGTCGACTGGGTCTGGATCTCCTCCGCTGACCCTGTATGATGCATAATGTGCATGAATAGGATGAATGCACATAGAATGCATATGTGATGCACATGATCAACAGCAATCAGGGGATAAGCACATGTCATCTACTGCATTCTCTTCAACAAGGTAGTCAACATTATCCCAACTATTTAACCTATCATAATCAACTTGTTAAGCTATGTTGTCACCACATCAAAGTTTACTTAATGAGTTTATTACCTTCTAAATACTTACTGAAATAAATCTATTTAAACATGCTTAAAACAGCAACCCATTCTAGACGGCTTCAGAAAAATCTACAAAAATTACTGGAAGTTAACAACACTCAAACTAGTTCTCTGTCAAATTTTCAACCCATTTGGACTTAAACTCTATCCCCTATGAAAAGACAAATTCTACCGTGGAAAGGTGCTTTGAACTACACACCCTAGCCAAAAGTGTCAAACAACAGATTTCATAATTTTCTTCTGAACTTCTTAGCACAAGAGCAGTCAGCAAAATTTTCCAAGTCCATACTCTTCATATTTAATTACTACAAAATAAACAAGAAAGCAGCATTTAACCATTTTAATTACTACTGCTAAAATAATTCACAGAACAACCTTATATTATATTTTTCCCTGAAACTATATATCCATACAAACCTAACAAAACTGGAATCACATTTTCTGACTTATACATAATTAGTTATGCATTTTCCAAGTTAACAGCACTTTCTAATTTAAATTAATCTACACATAAAATATCACCAAAAATGCATTTAACATTTTTCACAGATAGATCTAATCATGCTGAACACAACAAAATTTGTTTCACAGGATTTGGACTTAAAATGAGCCTTGTAGGAATTTTTGAAGCCTTTACATAAATTCTGCAAAACTTATTTAAAGAAAACTTGACCTAAAACGCTACGGACACCCAACTTGACTCAGCCGAGGCCTGAGGCAAACGCTCGGCACACCCGGCTTTCCCGAGCCCTACTGCACCCAAACCTTCCCTTTCTCTCTTTCCTACTGCCAGTCGGGGCCCGCTGGTCAGGGCGACCAAGCTACCGAGGCCAGGCTCGGCACGTTACCGCGCGAGGCCAGGCTCGGCGGTCAACGACGGACTTTGGCACCGTCGCTGTTGACCGGCCCTAGCTCACCGGGGCGAGGCTTTTGGCGACGTCGAGGCTACCACTGGACGCGGGTTTGCGAGACGAACACGACTGACTGACTTGCCGAGCCAGAGGGATACCGGAGCAAGCTCGACGGCAGCCATGGCGGAGTGGCGGCTCTGCGACTCGGCGGCGAAGCTCTTCCCGGCGAGCTTGAGACTCGGCGAGACTAATACTAGCCCAAGCAAGTCCTAAGCGACCTATTGGAGCAACTTCGGGCCTCGGCATCCTCGGCATTGCTCGGCGCCATGCGCGGCGGCGGTCCACGGCGGACACGGCGCGACTGGCCCTGATCGGCGGCGAACTCAAGGCACGAGAGAGGTCTCCATCTAACCCTAAGCTACTATGGAGGTGGGAAGTAAGAACTGGGCTCGGATTGGGGTGGTTTGGCCGGAGATGGCCGGTTCACGTGAAGGTCACGGCGGCGGCCATGGCTGAAGCTTGAGGATGGCATCCGCTGTTCCGGCGGGCCAGAGAGGGAGAGAGGGGAAACCAACCCTTGCCGGAGAAAGAGGAGATCAGGGCGGAGAGACGGGCGAGAGGAATTGGACAGCGGTGAACGGTGGAGCGGAAAATGAAATGCTCGCCGGAGTTCGGCGGGCGGCGGCGGCGTGGAGCTCTGGTGAAGATGGAGGGAAGAAGGAGCGAGTGAGAGAGCGAGCGAGTGAGCGTGCAGAGCACGAGCGCGGAGTGGAGAGGATGCAAGAGAGCGGGAGGGCGCAGGTGCATTGCACCTGGCCGGTTGCCGTCGGGGAGGAGCTCCCGACCGGCGCGGCGGCGTCAGGCATCGCGCGACACGCGGCGGGCGAGGACGGGGTGCATGGGGCGACGTGGCGCTGGCGCAAACACGGGCGGCGAAGTCGGTGGTTTGGCCGGCGGCGAGGCGGTCTGCGGCGGCGAGGCGGGTTTCTGCCGGCGCGGAGGGAGCGGCGCGCGCGGGGGAGAAGAAGAGAGGGGCTGACAGGGGGTCCCACTGGGGTTTAAACTAATGAAGTTTGGTTTTAAAACTTTGATGCTCTATAACTCCTAAACTAAGCCGAATTAGGAGAAGGTCCTAAAAGCAAAGTTGCTTAGAATTTTATAAGGAACAAATCATCTTTAAGGCTCCAGTCCAAATTCTGCTTAGAAAAAGAAATTTAGTGCTAAACCATTTTTCTAATGCAAGAAATCATAATTTGAAAGCTTTTTCTGAGAAAGTGCTTTAAAGCAAAGTTGTTCCTTTCATCAAGATCTACAACTTTGTTATAAGGCACTTGGTCAGAAACAGAAAGCATAAAAGGTTACACTAGAGACCAAACAAGGACTTAAGCACTTCAACAAACATATGCACATGAAAAGATGAGATGCTATGCTTATGCCATGACAAATTATGCAGTTTAAGGAATGCTTAACACCTAGGGTGTTACAGCTGGCATGCGCAAAGCTATCAACGAGGAGGAAGGCGCGGCGGTCGACAGACGACATTGTGGCGGCATTCTGAGGCCTTGCGTCGAGGCAAAGCTAAGGAGAGGAAGGCGATGGCAGTCGGATCAACTACCAGCAGAATTGGACTGGGATACCCCTAGGGTGGCCGCTTCGCTCTGGTATCTAGGGGTGTTTTACACCAGATTTGGAACAAGAGATTATAATTTGTAAGCATAAACGACTGATTTATTAAGGAAAGGATCGACCTAAAAATAAAGAAGCTTGTGTGGGTTCAAGCGTGACCCGAAGGATTCGTGTGGACCAGTGTGACGGGCTTCAAAGACGTGTCGGGCTCAACCAAGGAGTTCAAATCTGAGTCGTCTTTTATTTTTAGCTATTATGTAACCTAGTTGTGTTAGAACAGGAGTCAACCGGGTTATAAATAGTTAGAAACCCGAATTTTGTAAGAAGAATCCAATCAATCAATACATCGACCCTCGGCCAAAACCCTAGGAGTAGGAGTAACGTAGATCTCGGAGAGACCTTCAATCAGGCAGGGCTGCATCGGCATCGACCGACCTCCGGTTTGCTTGTAAGTTTCACCAGTGGCTTGCGTCATCATGTAATAAGACTGTATTTGGCATCGACCAAACTCTTGTTAAGCTATGGCATGGCTAGTTATCGGCTTAAGCTCGCCTTTTGTAAGACTGTCTTGACTCTGATCAATCTCTTACTTTAGTCGATATTGGCTAGTTATCGGCTCTATTAGTTTGGCAAGGTAGTAGATTCATTAACTTACCGATGTTGTTTTATGTTTTAATTTGTTTCTTTATGTTTTAAACAACATCTTGCCCAATCAAGATTGACAAAGTGGCTCAAGCCCAAAAGATTTTTCGTTTCGGCTGTTTTAAGGTTTACACGCTCATAACAGAGAAAATAGCCGATTCGAGTCTTTCATCGACTATTTTGTCAATCTTCGTTGTTACATGTTGTGCGTTCGAGATATCTGATAAAACAACGATCTGATCTGAAAGCAGATAGATTTGATCAAGCATGTCTATCACGGATGTATTTCCGAACCCCACTGATACATATGATAGATTAAGTCTGTTTATTTTAGATTAAATCATGGTTTTGACGGGTAGATCTTGTTCGTTCCTCATGGACCCTGAATCGGCTAAAATAGCCGATCCAGTTATGCTTTCTTCATAATGTGTTCTTTTAAGTGGCTTGGAATTAACGGATCTACTCTTTGCATGACACGTGATCTAGCTTGGTCATCATTAAGGCTATATGGAGACACCCCACTATTGATGTTTAAGCTATTTTATCGATCTATTTGTTATTATGGCTGTATGGAAACACCCCACTGTTAATGGATAGAACTGCTCGTGCATTTAGCCGATACGTTGGTTTAGATTTTTATTTTGTTAACATCTTTCAAGCTCATCGGCTGTTTGTTTATTATGAATACTCTTTACACATGTCATAGCCGTTATGCTTCATATCTTTTTCAATACCTTTCATGCAATCTCCTGGAAGTTGACTTTGTAGTCAAAATCCTAAAGACAAGTGGCTATATCAGAGCCGTATAATTTGGAACTGTCTGGCACCAAACCGGCAGGGCAGGTTCCACAATTTGACAGACTTTTCTTCTCCTTGTCAATTACAGGTCAAATTGACTGGCACACTCGAAGTCGATCTCGCTAAGATTCGGCTCCACCATACGTTGAAGGATCAGGAGGTCAGGACCTTGCTCCGCACCCCTCTGAGGACCGTGTGCACGAGTGTTGTGTGTGTGACCGACCAAGATTTTACATCAACAAGGGGTAGAAGGGGATTATTGTTTTAGGATATAAATAAGAGAGGCACCCCTCCTCTCTCTCTATCCTTGTAGCAATTGTTTCCTGAGCTCTCTCTCTCTAGCCCCCGCTTAGGTTCCAATCATACCTCGCTGCCTGTGATCCGCAGAGACGGGAATGATACCCATATGTATTTGGATCTTTGAGAAACGAGACCGTAATCTGATTGTCTCCTCGTGTGGAGGAGTTTTGGCTGGAATTGAAATCGATTCGCGTTTTGTGTTCGTGTTCTTCGTGTTTCGGTTTTTCATCTCCCAGAGATTTTCCTCGTTCTCCCTCTCCGAGAGATTATTTTCGATTCCACTTGAATCAGTTTATTCTATGTCATGAACTCCTTCTTTTCACCAAAGGAATTCTTCCCTAACATCTTAACGACATAGAACGAGCTGATTTCGTGTTCGTTCTTCGTTCTGCCCCTTTTCCGGTGATCCTCGGATTTCTCGTGATTGACTTAGTTTGGTGCGATGATTTCTTAGGATTAGCACCCCAATAAGTAGAGGAACATCTGGGAGGAGTTTGATCGAAGTCCCTTTCGATTTGGTTGAGATCGAATCGTATTTGGTTTTGAAACCATGCAGTTTTGTGCTTTCTGGGTGTTGGCGGACAGTCCGCGACCTGACGGCGGACAGTCCGCGCATCGGGTTTTTGCAGAGTCAGTCAGGCGCAGCCCCTTGACTGTTTACTGTTAAGTGAACGACAGACAGTCCACGGTACAAACCCGCAGACAGTCCAGAACTCATCCAGAACTGTATCAGATCAGTTCTGCTTCTGATCTTTTGTCGGCGGACAGTCCGGACTCACAGTGTCAGACAGTCCGGCATTCACCGGACAGTCCGGGACCCTGACCCCGGACAGTCCGCAAATCTGCAAATTGTGCAGTTTTGCTTTGGGGCTTTGGCACTTGGTTTTGGTGTTTCTCCGGGGGTTCCGCTGTACTACTAGGACATCTCCTAGGGTATCCACCTATTCGTAGGTCGTGAACTCATGGGTCGTTTCGAGTCTTCACTTTTTGGTGATTTTCTGGAACAAGGGCCAATTGATTCACGAGTTGAATTTGAGGCGCCCATTCACCCCCCCTCTGGTCGCCGATTCGGTCCTTCATCATCCCATCTAGGCTGATATCCGGGTGTAAATGAAGGACCGAATTGGCGACCAGTGGGGGGTGAATGGGAGCCTCAAATTTCAACTCGTGAAATAGAAGGCCCTTGTCCCAGAATGTCACCCCAAAAGCAAGACACGGACTTGCTAGTATCCTTGACCCTAGATGTAGGGTGGATGCTTTCTAGAAGCACAGCGAGATACTACACAACCCAAAAGGTCCAACGCAAAAGCCGGAAACCAAATCCGAAGTTAGACAAACGAATCGTGGACGAAACAGTGAACAAGTCACTACATCGAACGCTGGCAGCGTCCGATGCCTAAGTGGCGGATGCGTCCGATGCAAACAGGACCATTTTGGAACCTACTGCATAGCCATCAGATGCTGCTACAGTAACAGCTCAGCGTCCAATGCTCAGAACTCAACGCGTTCGATGGTCAACGGAGCGTCCGATGCCCTGCGTCCGATGCTCACTCAAGATCACAGAAAGTGACACGTGGCAATGGCGCGTCCGATGCCAAGAACACCACCGTCTGATGCCCCCGAAAACTATGCAGTTCTTCGACGATTCAACCCAATTTCCTCCGAATCAAAAGCTCAGGCCAAGACTCGATCTGAGAGGTCACAAGGGTATTAGTGAGCTACTCCTAAAAGATCATGGCTCAAGTCTAAACCCAAATCGGTGAATCGGAGAATTTCGAGGCAAGGGAGAAAAAAAATTGATCCAACACAAAAACTGACCGATCTACTAGCTCGTGAGGTTAGAGATGAATTCCTTCAGTGCAAAGATGTGCCTCACGACCTAGAGCAACTCAGTTCAAACGAAATCAAGAATAGTTCCTCAGAGAGGGAGAACGAAGCAAATCTCTGAGAAGACAAAAACCAAAACATGAAGAACACGACTCAAAACGCGAATTGATCCTAATTTCCAGCCAAAACTCCTCCACACGAGGAGATAACAATATTATGGTCTCGTTTCCTTAAAATCCAAATACACAGAGGTATGATTAACCGTCTCTACGGATCACAGGCAGTGAGGTATGAGTAGAACCTAAGCAAGGGTTAGAGAGAGAGCTCAGGCAATTGTGGCTGCAAGGATGGGGAGAGAGGAGGGGTGTCTCTCTTATTTATAGCCTAATACAATAGTCCCCTTCTACCCCTAGATACAGGAGCGAAGTGGCCAACCCTTGGGGTATCCCGGTCCAACGGCCACGCGCCTTCCTCATCCTTAGCTTCGCCTCGACGCAAGCCTCAGGATGCCGCCACGTGCTGTCCTGTCGACCGCCGCACCTTCCTCGTGGATTGCTTCGCCAGCCTCTCGATGTCGCCACGCGTCGACCGTCCTTTTGGACCTCCCCGGCATTGAGGCTGAAACCGGGAAACGTGTCCTCCGGCTGAGTTTTGTGGCCCCAACTCAGAAGCCCGCCAGCCTAGGTTTTGAGGCCCAAACCTGGAAACCGTCCACGCCGAGTTTTGAGGCCCAAACTTGGAAACCCGCCACCCTGAGTTTTGAGGCCCAAACTTGGAAACCGTCGAGGGTGTTTTTTGAGGCTTAACTATCAAACCCGCACCGTAGACAGGATGTGGTTCGCACACCCCGAGTTCCAGCACCGATGCCGGAGCATGTCCAGCCTCCACGCCGGGCACAGTGCATTCGCCTTCCTTCTCGACCTCCCGCCAAGTGTCACGATGCCATCACCTTCCTCCCGACTCGGCCGATGCACCGCACATCCTCATGTGCTCTTGCTTGCCGATGCCACATGCCAGCTACCAAAGCTGATCCTCAGGTCTCCCGGTCCGTCGGTCCAAGCCTCACGTCTGCCCTTCACCGCTCCCGGTCCGTCGGCACGACACTTCTCTACTTGACCTTGACCTCACCTTTGACCACTATCTTCGAGATCCAGGCCTACACATCAACACAGCCAAGAGACATGTTGCCCGTTGACCGATCACTCATCACTCAGGAAGGCAAGCACAATGGCACATATCAACCTTGTGTTCACAATCTCCCCCTTGATGAGTGCATCGTCAACTCATAGTAACCGTAATCAAAAAGAAAAAGGAAACAGAAGTAGGAGAAGAAGAAAACTCACTCGAGATGTTCAAAAGCCAAGAGAAAGGCCGAAGAAGAACAAATCGAGATAAGCAAAGCTTGGTCCCCAAAGACATGGGCAACAGTTCGACACAACCAAGCAAAAGATCGGAGCAACAACTCATCAAAGAGCAAAACTCGATCAAAACAGAGCGAAAGACTTGGTTCCCAACGACATGGGCAACGGCTCGACGCGAATCTGCAGACTGTGCAGTTTTGCTTTGGGGCTTTGGCACTTGGTTTTGGTGTTTCTCCGGAGGTTCCGCTATACCACTAGGATATCTCCTAGGGTATCCACCTATTCGTAGGTCGTGAACTCACCGGTCGTTATGAGTCTTCGCTTTTGGGTTATTTTCTGGGACAAGGGCCAATTGATTCATGAGTTGAATTTGACGCTCCCATTCACCGCCCTCTGGTCGCCAATTCAGTCATTCAATTGGTATCGGAGCTGGTTAATGATCTTCTCTACCTTAATCGGTTTCTGATCCTAAGGGCGACATGGATCGAGGGAACGACAAGGCTCTCTATTTTGATGGGTCGAACTATCCCTATTGGAAGATTCGAATGCGTGCTTATCTCAACAGCATCGGATCTTCTGTCTGGGAGATATGCGAGAACGCTGAGTACGTAGTCCTTGCGGCTCGTGTGGGTCAGATCTAGATTGACCAGCACGAAGCCAACTCCAAGGCTCGTAATGCTCTTCTGGCCAACATCTCCCTTCTTGATTTTGAGCGTGTCTCTGAGTTTGAGACAGCACGGGAGATCTGGGTGAAGCTTCAGAGCTATCACGAGGGGACCGCTCAGGTCAAAACCAGACTCTTTGAGACGTAGAAGCGTGAGTACGAGAACTTTGTTCAGTTGGAGGGTGAGACGATTGAAGCTATGTTTGCTCATTTCCAAACGATTGTGAACAAGATGCGTGCCAATCGGGGTAACCTACCCTATGACGATCATGAGAGGGCTCTTAAGTTGCTATACGCCTTGGATCTAAGGGTACGAGACGTGAAGGTGTCGACCATCATAGAGTCTCCATCCTATGACACCCTCACCGTGGACGAGCTGTTCAGCAAGCTCGAGTCCACCAAGATCGATCACTTGACTCAGGCCAAGCTAAAGAACCCATCTTCACATTCCATGGCTTTGGTCTCAGGCAAGGGTGGATCGGCTCTTTCCGCTGACGCTTCACCACCTCTCTTTGCCTTGTTTTCTTTACTTTCAGTGACAGAGGAGCAGGTGGAGGCGTGGGGCGATGACGAGCTCGCCCTCATCGTCACCCGGTTCTCGCGGTTCCAGAACAACCGCCTGAATCGCCGGTGTGGTGGCGCACGTGAGGGCTGCTACATATGCGGAGATCTAGATCACTTCATCGCGAGCTGCCCCAAGCACGACAAGGGCTTCCCCGGCAAGAACCGCAACTCGAGGCGCAAGGGCAAGCTGGAGAACAAGGCCGAGAAGAAGAAGAAGGGCAGCTATCGCAGGGAGGATGTGGAGAAGGCTTTCGACGCCGGTCAGTGTGCCTTCATCGCCTCCATCAGCAACGGCGAGAAGAGCTTCGACGGCGACTCTAGCGACGACGGGTCTGAGGACAAGACGGAAGAACGCTTCAACGGACTCTGCTTCTTCGGCAACTCCTCCAAGGGCTTCTGACCATGGCCTTGGACAAAGAGGACCGCAAGTGCCAGGACAAGGACGCCGACACTGATGATGATGATGATGACGCTTCCGAGGTATCATCCTCTTCTCTTGTCGATCGTCTTACCAGTGAACGCGATTCTCTAGTCGATATAGTTCTCGGTCAGGACAAGCAACTCAAGCGTGCTATCTGTGAGCACAATGAGTTTAAGGCTAAGATGAATGAGGCAATTAAAGAGCTTGAGTTTGATAGGTCCTGTGACACCCTAGTGTCAAGCACTGCATTAGGAACTACATTTAGCTACTAAAACCCATGAGCAATGCATTGCATCATTTCATGTGCATGAAAGTGTTTTTGTCTTTTATTGTTTATTTGGATTTTGGTTTCTGTAAGACTTGGTTGTTTAAATGGATTTCTATTTTGGCAATTGATTTATAAAATAGAGAATATGGAGTACAAAACTTTTTATATTGACACCTTGACCTAGTTCAATATAGTTTTATAGTTAAAAATGTGGGAACAAAATAATTTATAGCTCAAAAATTGGCTTTACTCATGAGGAGGTTGTAAAAATGAGTTTTAGAAAAAGCGTCTTATATGAAAGTTGTAGAGAAAATTATTTTGATCAACTTTTATTTTTGGGTCAAAGCCTGGTTTTGAGTTTTTGAAACTATTTTGAAGTGGTCAAAGTTTGAAATTTCTGGAAAAAGAAAAAGGAAAAATGTTTTCTCCCGCGCTACCCTTCCGGCCCATTTGGCCTTTCGGCCCGCTCGCGCCGCATCGGCCCACGCCCGCTCGCCCGCGCGTGCCTCGACCGCGCGGCCGCGCCGTACGCCGGCCGGAGCGCCGCGTGGCCGTCTTTCTCTGCGCCAAATCCCCCTCGCCCACTTGTTGCCCGATCTTTCTCCACTCGATCACCCCACAATCCTGCGCGGCCACTCCCCGCTCGCCTCGCTCCCGCGCCCACGCCACCGCCTGCCAGCCGCCTCGCCCGCCGCGCCGCCGTGGCCCCCGCCATGACCGCCGTCCGGCCGAGCCCCGAACAAACCCGAGCGCCAGCCTCTCCGCTCCCTCACTCCCCACTCTGCACACCGCTCGCTCCCGCTCTCTCTCTTTTCTCCCCGCGAACGCGAACTAAACCTTCCCTGCTCGCCACCAATCGGCACCGAGAGCTCACAAGCTTCCCCTCGCCGTTCTAGCCTCACCAGAGCCTCTCGGCTCAATCCCTCGCGCACACCACCTCGCCGTCATCTCGATCACTCGGTGCTCGCGCTAGCACCCCCTCCCGAGCCTCACCGACGCCAGAACCCGAGGAGCTCCGCCACGGTTGCCATTGACGCCGCCCAGAGCTCGAAACCGTTCTTCCCCGGCCCAAGCTCCGCCACCTCCCTCCTTTGCCGACAAGCTTCATCAGGCCAAGGCACGGTGAGAACACACCTCCGCGAGGTCTCTACCGCCCACTAGTCCCCCACTATTCTCTGGCCGAGTGCCATGGGCGTCCGTCATGGCCGCGCACGAGGTCAAGCTCCACCGGCCAAACCAAGCCCTCTAGTAGCCTCCCTAGGGTTTACTGGTTCTCCCCCTTCCATCAATTCCACTGGCGACCGCCAGAGACGGCGTAGCCAAGCACCGCCACCGCCGTCGTTCGCCATTGCTCGCCGCCGGCGAGCTACGGCCATGTGCTAGCCAAACCAATACCCCCAACTGAACCGCCTAGTCAAGGGGAACACGCCTAGCCCAACCCCACTGTAACAGAACCGACCAATTTATAAGAGCACAAGTGCGAAAACCTCCGCCGAAGCAGCTGAATTAGCACACTTGAGCCCATATAAACCCGGTAGTCCGGAAATCTCGAAGGATTTCAAACATTTCAACATTCAGCCAAGATCACATGGTCAAGCAAATACAAATCATGTCCACGGAGCTTGCAACGGAAATAATATTACAATAGAGTTCACAAATAATAATACAAGTTAAGTTCCATTTGATTTAGAAGAAACAACATAGCTTTGAAATGAATATCATAACATAGGTTGAAATACTTGCTAGCTTGAGTGACACTCCAACAACAGCATAAGAGAAGAAGTATGGAACTGCCAAGCCCACCAGCACTGGCCATCACCTTTTGGCAGGCCTAACCTTCACCTGCAACAAGGTGGGATAAACCTTGAGTACTCGAATGTACTTAGCTAGACTTACCCGTCATAAACCAGAATAAAGTGACACCAAGGAGTATGCAAGGCTGTATCTGGGGTTGGCCATACTTACCTTTTGCATAAAGCATTTTATTATTAAATAATCATCATTAGAGTATTAGCAGTCAATTTTATGTAATTAACCTGATTAACTATATTTGCACCTGATCTATAGCAATCACTTGGCTAATTAATCATTTAAGAGTGACTATTTTATCAATAGCCTTTCAGATTCAGTACCATAACCATCTTTAATTCCATAAGTTACTACGGTAACACATCCTCAGTCAAGTTACTCACTGTCCAGGAGCGATGGCGATTATAATCGATTCCTACCCAGCTGGGGACAAAGATGTCGCACACTCGCCCGATCACACCTTGCCAGCCAGCCGTCGGCGGCCACTTCAGGAAATTCGAGAACACAACGCGCGGGATGGTCATGGGCCCTTCTACACCGGGGGTTATCTCAATGCCAGGTCGCTCAAGCTATAACTGCCCACGGTCATGCCAGGTCAATCAGGCCCTGCCTGTCCACGGACCTTGCCAGGTTGCTCAGAATAGTTGCCCACGGTACATATAAGGCTCTGGGTGTTAGGCGTCAACATCTCCATCACCGGCTCGAATATCCCTACTCGGCTTCACGGGAGGTACTCAGACCTACTCCGTTAAGTGATTGACGCGTTCAAAATGACTGAGGTGTGCCTTCATCGGGTCCTAATCGACACAGACGGGAGACTACTAGCACACAGAACCCATGTCCTGCTGCTCCTACATCCCGCCCGGTCTCAGATTAATTATCACATGGTTATCTCCATGATAGCACCAGGCTAGTCATGATCAGTATCCACCTATATGCGGGAGACAGGAAATCACCCGACTTTTACCGGTCTAAGCAGAGCTAAGCATATAATCGAGCCTAGACCTAACAGGGATATCAAGAGAATAATTGCTGGTGGACAAGGATAAGTAAACAAAGCATCAACGGTATCATTCAACTCCTATAACTTAATGCAACAATCATTATATTGACTCGATTGCATTTATAAAAGAATGGTAGGAGACTTAGAATGCTCCGGGGCTTGCCTGGGAACAACACTTAAGCTAGTGTTCGATGGCACCACTTCGGGAACATCACTACTCCAGCAACTTGTGGTTCGCCAACACCATCATCTCCAGGTTTGGCTCCATCACCACGTCCTTCGCTCGACGTTCTTCCATCTAGCGAACCTAGATATGAGATGCACAATGCATATGTATGAATGCTCATGAAGTAATATATTGGTCACATAGCACAAGCAACCACTAACAAGCACTTAGCACAAAATTCATGCAAACCATTAAGATAACTTAGCACACACTAAAGAACACAACAACCAACAGGTTATGCACACTTTTAAATTGATCACTAAGTTCACCTAATCAACTTAAGCCAAGTTAAGCAATCAAACACAAACACTCAGATTTAGACAGCAGGACAGCAGTCCACTCTTTTGACTGTAACTCAAGCTCCAGATCTCCAAACAAGGTGAGATAAGGCTTTCTGGAAAGCTAACTCAATTTCCTAGAACTTTGTTATTCACCATAAGAGCAAATTCAAAGGTTATCTAACTCAAACACAGATAACTATGCAGTTCTATCCAACTGTTGGACAGCAGGACCGACAGGGCTTCAGAGAAGCATAACTCACAACATAAACATCACATGAGCATGCAATTAGACATTCTAGAAAGCTTATAAGATTATCTAAATTTTCTTATTGTTAGCTCAAGGTGAATCAATCATTAATAAGGTCAAACAACATGATTAGTGCAGCTCTGTCCACACTTCGACAGAACTAGCCACACATCAACAATAGTAAATTAAAACAACCATAACTAAAGATCTATAGCACCTGGGAACTTGCCCCTAGATTTTTAGAAAGGTTATTAAGTGTTCTACAAATCATCTATAATCATCTTAAGATGATTCACAAGTTAACAAGGTCTAATTAACATAAATAGGCATCTCTCTCCAGACTTAGATAGATTTAGCCATCTGTACTAAAACAGTCATAACTCAAGTTATATAACTCTAATGGACATGAGCTAAGATATTTAGAAAGCTTATTAAAAGAACTACAAATACTCTATAACCACCTAAGCATGAATCACAAGTTAACTAGGTGTGAAACAAGCCCATCATTCAGATCTGGACAGAATGTAGGCAAAACATGACAGCAAATTTGCAATAGCCATATCTCTTAAACTATTGAGCCTATGGCCATGCAATTTGGTGACAAGCAAGACTAAGAAGTTATCTACAACTTTGATATAGGATACTTCTACAGCAAACAACATCTACAACACGAAATAACTACCACAATGGAAACTGTCTCCGCAGCCATTCCGCAAAACTGGACATACACACAGGAGCTAAGTAATTAAATCGCAACTAGAGCTACACAACTCCAAATGACACACAACAATACATTCTGAAAAGCTTATGAAATTTCCTACAAATGATCTTTAAATATCTCATAATCTGATCTAGGCATAAACAAGAGCAACCATTTATGAAACTGAACTTTAAACAGCCATAACTCATAATCCATTTCACCAAAAACCATGAAACTTTAACACAAGCTAGATATATATGTTATCTATGACTTTGCTATAGACAAGTTTCACAGAAAACATAATTTACAAGGGATAACTATTTATGCCCTAAAAATTGTCCAGAACATCCCGAAATGAATTATAGAAAGATGATAATTCTAAAACTCTATGCTTTGCATAAAACTTGGCCACTATAAAATTGCCCAAGCTACAACAACATCATAGGAAGGTAGTGGAACCACCTTTTCTATTGGTACATGCAAACATTTGTCACAATTCATTTTAATCCATTTAATAAGCCGAAAGCAAGACAAATTCATAACTAATTCATACATGCGCCAATAAACCTGAAATTTTAATCACAGTACACACATGACCAGAGGAGTCTACCATAAAAATTTCACAGCAAACTAAGTAATACAACAGCAGGTATCATTTTCTTCCTAATTAAACCTCTTTAACACAAATCAATCATCACAATAGAAACTTTGCACTAACAGACCACATATTATGCATCCACTGAATAGAGCTTTTCACAAGGATTCTAAAAAGTCCACATATGCAATTTTTCGACAAACACATAATTTATCACGTAATTTACAAATTTGCATCAGATTTGCTAATTAATTAAAAACGTGAATAAAACTGGTTTCACATCTGGGATCCCTGGATCTGCAGAAATTAATTAGGGACTTGTTAGTAAACATATTGAGTCATGCCACTTAACACAAAAACCCCTACAAAGAGTTTCAACTTCTAATCTATACCCTTTTAGCTTCTTCTTCACGGGAAACGTCGGAGAACTGAGGGAGAAGCGGCGAGCTCTGCGGGCAGGGGAGGGGATGGCGCTAGGGTTTGGAGCTGGTGGCCGGCTTGGCCTTGGGCTGCTGCTGCCCGCTGCTGGGCACCACTGGCGCAGCTGCTGCTGTCTTCCTGCTGGGTGCCATGACTAGCAGAGAAGGGCCTGCGGGGTCGTGGCTTCCGGCGCGGTTCTGCAGGGCGCCTCAAGGGGAGGCAGAGGGGAAGCAGGGAGCGGCCAGGGAGGAGGAAGGGGGCTCGCCGGCATTTGCTGCTGCTCTGGTTTCCGCAGGAGAGAAGGGAGGAGGACAGCCAGGGAGAGAGTTTCACGTGCTGCCATGGCTGGCTGGACAGGGAGAGAGAGAGAGAAAAGGAACGAGAGAATGGGGAGGCGGGAGAAAGAGGGAAGCGGCCTCCATTTTTTTGACGGACAGGGGCGCACAAGAAGGAGGCCACGCGGCCCCCCGATCAGACCCGTGGTCGGCACCACAAATTTTCTTCAGAAATTTCTTTCCAATTTGGGAGGTTTCCGGAAACTTTTGGTCAAATTCCGAATTTGCGAACACTGCTCAAACGGACTCCGATTTCAACGAAACTAATTTTGTTGTCGCCGTCTCGCCGGGTACTCCGACTTTCGTTAAAGGCACTTGGTCAAATTCCCAACGGTTTGCCCGATAACGATCGTCGACGGCAGCTTCGCGGTGACCGAAATTCTAATTTTGCAGTACTGACTTAACCAATTTCCGGAACCTGAAAACTGAGTTGTACTCTATCTTGCGAGCTCGTTTTCACTATTTTTGGCACCAATCCAGGTCTCGGCCATAAAACGAAAATTGTTCCTCTCGATCTGTACTACAACTTTCGTTTAAGGTGCTCTGACATGCGAGCATCCCAAAATACCGTTCAACGCCGGTCAAAGCAATCACCCGGTAGGATCCGAATCAGGGTTTCTCGTCGGTCGGAACATTTTCTAGCCATCCGCTCAACACGGAACTTTCATAACTTTTGGTCGTGAGCTCATATATAGTTGACTGGGCATAATCACAACACTTGGTTGAACTCAATTGATTTTCTTCGGTTAAGCGGCCATTACAGGCAAAGTTGTGACTCGTCATTTCATGTGACTTTTTGATTCCAAACTTCACGAAACTTTTTCACCAATTACTATAGACAGGAACTGAGATGAGACACATGAAAAATCCCTATTTAGCATTAATCTTGAATATTCATAAATTGGCGATCATTATTAACTGGCCCCATTAATTATTTCCCGAATAATTCAAACGGAGGTTCTGCCTCTGAGATTGATCCTGGCACTTCTATTATCACTGACTAACCTTGAATTTAGTTCTTCATCGTCGCTTGATATACCATGTCTGTGCTGAACTGACCGCTCAACTGACGGCGAACACCTGGGGTGTTACAGCCCTCCCCCTTAAAAGAATCTCGTCCCGAGATTCCGGACGAAAGACTTTTCAAGGGAAGAGAAGCATAGCACCCATCCTTAATCGTCGGCTAATGGCAACTCAAGATACTGACCTCTCGACAGGACAGAAACTGTTAGGAACAGAACAACTTTCCGATCTGTTTTCATGTCATTTCCCGAGTACAATTTTCTTCACTAACTCTCATCGAGCATTGAGGTACACTCACAATATCACTGTCGGGTTGAAAGGAAACCAAAACTGCATTATTATTTTGGGAGGAATCCAAGATAATATTACTGCAAATTTTGAATCTTCATCCGATTTGAACCATAGCAAAAATACATCCTCGAGATGGTCACGAACTGACTGACGACAACCACTGCTTATACTACTGTGAATGTCTGTTCCTTTAGATAGCAATCGATGGAAAGCTACATGAGGTTACATGTGTGCAATTCTCTTTTTCTGATGATAACACGGTATTATCTGAATCTGATAAAAGAGCGGTGAATGTGATAGCTGACTCTACCAAATCAACGTTTTCACAGATCCTTCTTTACTGAAATTCTTAAGCTGTGACAGTGACTCAGGTTAAATTTGATGCAACCTCTTGGGTAAAAATACCAAACTACTGAATCGTTGTACTACCAGCAAATTAACATTATTCTTCTTCATGGTGTAGTTGCAACTTAGTGGAGCTGACTTGTTGAACTACTTGGGTCAGAGAGTGATCTTCTCAAATTCTCCCAGCAATGCAGGAACATAATCTGAAATCCGTCGGTTGACACTACAATTTGTCATCAATCTGCACTTCTAAGAGTTGATTTCGGGTAGGACACCTTGACTACTCAAGAATAAGGGACTGATTTTGAATGTTCTTTTCTAGCTTCATCCAAAATAATCTGGAATAGCCCTTTCATGGCAGCCGAACCCATCACCAAGCAGTCCTTACTCGAGGCATAATTCTGATTGAGTTACTAAGCTGGTGTACTGTTTTGTATTCCATTGAAAAAATTTCCGAGATAGAGTTGGTTGGAAAATGTTAGGGACTTAGATGTACAAGTGCCATAAACAATATCAGTGGGTTTACAGACTTCTGGCATAACATTGTTTTGTGAGACATAGCCTTCATAGCTACCAAAGAGTCGTTTGTGACTAAAGATTAACTTTTCAATGACCAAAACTAATCAGTTGCCTCTCAACACTAAAAAGCTCCAAGGTTGCAACTTTTACCGCAAGCACTGTCGGATAGCAACACACATAGTCACCAACAAAGTCAGCAGAAAATCAGACACATCTGAGAAGATGGGGTTGACTACAGGATCATCATGCAGATATATGTGTTAAGTTCAGACAGTAAACTTCTGGACCTCAAGTATCTGGATCAACAACACACCATTTCTGTTACTTATCCTTCAGCTGATACTTTCCCACTTTGAAGAATTCAGTGCCACCTTACTTCACTATGACCATACATGATACTCATTCTGTTGTTGTTGATTCAACAGAGTCCTTTGGCTACCACCTCTTACAGTCTGTTATTGCTTTTATCTTTGACCGATTCTTGAAAGGTCATCCTTCTTGCCATTTTCAGAAAGAAACATTGCCTTGTCCGAGCCGACATAAGGATTTTTCAAAAGGAACATAGGAGATGACAAGGAGAAGCTTCATGAAAGATAACACATTGGCGTAGTTCAATTCTATAATAGATCTTGATTAGAACCCACGGTACCAGCGCGTGCCGAGCAGCACAACCAAGTTTGTGCACCCACCGGAGGCTCTTGGTTTCGTCGCGGCACCATTAGTTCTTGACCAAGACACTATTATCGAATCTTCAACCAATGAGAAATCTCACATGACGCAGACAAATCTTGCATGGATAGACATCACACGCAAGGCATAAGTTGGCAAAACAAGAATGATCACAAGGTTCAGAAATTTGCAAGGAGGTGATTTCAAGGACGGAACATGGCACAAGACAACAAGAATTCGTCTGGTGCACATCAAGCTCATGACAAGATGAAGGATTTCATGAACTTGATTTGGCCAAGCAGCAACAAAAGAGCAACCAAGGGGATACATGGGTTTGGGTAAGGTCTCCGCAACTAGGCAAGACAAACTATGCTCAAAGGCTGAGGTTAACCAAAACTAAACTTGGCTAGGTCAAAACAAACAAGGGCCTTCACAACAAAGGGTACAAACATCCAAGGCTTGGGCAACACTTTAGGCCAAACTTGGATCTCCAGGTTGGTTAGAGGCATGGCTACACAACAAGCATAGGTATACCATGGTTTGGAACTAGGATTCTAGGAAGGTTAGCCAGGGCCAACTGATCCAACAAAAAGGCATGGGCATGCATAGGTTTAGGTTTTTGGCAGAATCGTTCTAAACCATCAAAACTAAACACACAAACACTGGCTTTTAAGAAACAGGAGTTCAACTAAAGGCATCTCGGAAGGTCAAGAGGGCTTGGGAAACAAAGGCTCAACAAACCACTCAGGTACAAACCGAGGACAAAGGTTGATTAACCAAGACATCACTTAAACAACAGCACATTTACACACAACCTTAACAAACATTTGGATCACACAACAATCAGTTAAAGCAACCAACACTACTCACCAAGCTCAAACAAGACAAGCATCTATTTATAGCACTCAAGCAATTATAGACATGCAAAACATGGTAGATAGATGTTGTCACACTTTTACTTCGTGTTTACTAGATTGGAGCACAACCTTGTATATAGAAGCAAACATACTGAGCAACTAGGGCATACTTGTTGGTTAACTATAACAGTTCACAACTTTAAGTTAACTCACTTATCTAGCATCTGAAGCTATCAATCAAGCAACAAGCTCAGGCATAGTCTATATTCCAAGAAGGAATAAACAGACACTAGGTAGCAACAACTAACAAGCAGCATGCATGTGACACCCCAATTTTAAGAACAAAATTGGAGCACAATATATGTATGCCAGGATCAATTTTCATACATATATCCACATCATAGTAAATATCAAAACAATGCTTTTATTAATATATCGAATATTATTACATAAATGACCCTCGGGTCTGAAAGAAAAAGTACAGACTCTCTCGACATCTAACTCTAATGAAGACTCTGAAGTAGTCGCGGAAGTCTGGACTCCATCTCCATAGGAAGGTCGACCGGGGGTAGCGCCATCCTAGTACAGGTCGTCAGGGTCGAAACCACCGTCCTCTGGATACTCCGGCTCCTCGTGAACGTAGCCGCCAGCGTCTCCGTAATCGCCAGCGTCTGGGTGGGGTAGCAGGGGAACAAAGAGGAGGGTGAGTACATCGAAATGTACTCCGCAAGTGTAGGAAATATATGCTTATGAGGCTAAAAACAAAGCTAGGCTGACTTGTTTGACTCAAGCGCCTAAAGCGACACATCCTATTAATCCTATGCACCTATTTACTAGGTTATAGACAGACTCTGTAGTAAAGTAACAACACTCGGAGTCGCACCGAGCAAGACCACACTCGGAGTCACACCGAGTAACCAACACTTGGAGTCACACCAAGCAACCGCACTTGGAGTCGCACCAAGTACCCACACCTGAAGTCCAACAGGCAATTGCACCTGAAGTCCATCAGATGACCCGAAACAGTAACCAGTAACCAACTAATCTCGAAGAAGTCCAAGCCGCTCGTGACCGTGAGCACGGCTGATATACCAGTTTTACACTCTGCAGAGGTTGCACATCGTTACCCATGAGTCGTGCAGGTCCCGTCACGCTAAACACTGCCAAGGTGCATAGCAGGTTGCACTGCAAGGCCTTACAAAGTCCCTCCAAGTCTGTGTTACACGTACTCTAAGGTTTCTCCCCTGTCCATAAGTCAACGACCCCAAGGGACCCCTCTTGAGCCACTAAAAAACCCGTGTAGCATAACTTAGAGGAAAACTAATTAATTAGCCAGGTCCAGCCCATCCAGATCTCATGGTTGCGCTGTTAAGCCGGGTTACAGGCTTCGAGAACCGGGTCCTAGGGATCCAGGCAGGATATGTCTAGCACGAGCCCCGAACCAAAACCAAAAGCAGCTGCCGAGTCCCACGGCACAAAACCACCAGTACGGTTCCATCCTGCCGGATTTACCTAAACCATGTTTCTACAAAAGTTACCATGCCCACATCGTTTCATAGTTCATTAATCAGGATTAATTATATTTGACCATCATCCCATCCCAACATGACTGCAGGGCTAAGCAAGACTTTCTACCCGAACAAACCCAAAACAGGCGACAAGGATAAATAACAATAACTAGTAAACCATATCATGGGATTCAAATTAATGACAAGCATGCATCTACAAGATCTAACTACTCTGGTACCAAAGTAAAATAAAGTAGGTGCAAGATGTTCAAGGACACTTGCCTTCGGACTGGGTCGAATCAACTGGGTCGCAAGGATGGTCTGGAGCGTCCTCGTACTCCGCACTCTCTGGCCCAAGCAACATACATGGCACATACAAGCAAAATAAATAACAGTACAGCAAATAGTATGAAAACAGTAAACAAATAGTTCTACTGCGTAGAGAACAAAATTATGAATCTAACGCAAGTTGAATGGGTCGAATCGGAGTTAAAACGCAAAAGTTATAAGCATTTGAAGTTGGATGGCAATTCTGTGAATAAATCAAACTCATTTTCGTATTTTAAATAAATAAAAACTGAATTTAAAAGAACTCTGGACCGGGCCTCATTTTCAAGGAAAAACGGGGCTAGATCAAAAGAAAACGCAGACTCAGCGCATAGTAGGAGTGGACGGCGGGTTGATATCTATGAAGTTCAGGGGCTCTTTAGCAAAACTAGCGGCGAAGGGGTACCGGCGGCTCTCGGCCGTCGATCTGGCGATAGCCTACGGCCACAGATAACCAGACCCCAGGTGACAGCGTCCACTTTCTCCGCTTCGTGCCGAGGCCAGCGGGCTCTTCTCCGTCTCGCCCGAGGCCAGCCGATTCGCCTCGCGCCGAGGCTAGCGGGTTTTCCTCCGACTCGCCCGAGGCTAGCGCTCGATTAGCCTCGGCCTTCCTCCTGCGGATACATGGGTGTATGCCGAGTCTCTGTGTGATGAGTGATTGTCAACGGAGATGATGCGCATGTTCTTTGGCTTGTGTTGTGCAGGTGTCGAGCACAGAGACAGTGGTCGATGGCGGGTGAAGGTCAAGTTGCGACGTGCCGTGCCGACGGACCGGGCGCGATGAAGGATGGGGGCGTGCCGTGCGGCGGACGTGCCATGCCGATGTATCGGACGGTGAAGGGCGGACGTGGACTTAGACTGATGGACTGGAGGCCGGAGGATCAGCTGTGGTGGCTGGCAGCCTGCGACAGCGACAAGCGGA
The DNA here is from genome assembly GCA_009763385.1 of Coix lacryma-jobi var. lacryma-jobi. Classification (NCBI taxonomy): domain Eukaryota; kingdom Viridiplantae; phylum Streptophyta; class Magnoliopsida; order Poales; family Poaceae; genus Coix; species Coix lacryma-jobi. The sequence goes on along the minus strand of CM019824.1, from coordinate 105,265,458 downwards.
GAAGTGCGATCATGTCGGTGGAAGGGGTGCACAGGCGGTGCATCCCCTCTACGACGCCGGTTTGTTGGTAGAGCCCGGGAAAAACCAACGGTGGACGGTTTCCAGGTTTGGGCCTCAAAACCTGGGTGCTGGGTTTCCAGGTTGAGCCACAAAACCTGGGCGTGACGGTTTCCAGGTTGAGCCTCAAAACCTGGGCGTGGGCCGGTTTCCGAGTTTGGGCCGCAAACTCGGGCGCTGCGGGTTTCCGAGTTTGGGCCACAAAACTCGGGCTGGAGGCTGGTTTCCCGGTTGGGCCTCAAAACCGGGGGCTGATGGAAAAGGCGGGTTTCCCGGTTGGGCCACAAAACCGGGGGTGCAGAGGCGAGGACGGCACGTGGCGGCAATCGGAAGGTTGCGTGGAGGCAACGCGGACGAGTTGTGCGGGCGTGGCCGTGGATCTACCTACCACCGAGTTGGTCCAGAATACCCTAGGGTTTAGCTGTGGTTCGCTCTCTGTAATTAGAATAGAGAGGGGTAAGAGTAGGAAATAGACTTAGACTAGAATAGGATAAGTAGTCCAGGGGAGACACCTCCTCCCCATCTCAGTTATCTCAGTTTTAGCCATCTCATTTGCTTCCTGCACTTAGGGTTTCCTGCTCTCCCATCCCCTGCTGTAGCTTGCTGAGATCCGCAGAGAGACTCACCTCTGTGTATTGTTGATTTTGAGGAAAGGAGGCCGTATCCTCCTTGTCGTAGCGTGTGTTTGCGCTTCGGCTTGCAATTCGTGTGCTGTGATTTCCGTTGTGTTCGTGTTCTTCGCGGAATCCTTTTTCTCCACGATTTTCCCGTCGCTTGATCTCTTGCTCGGTTCATCTTTGCAAATTCGTTTGAACCAAGTTGTCCTAGATCGTGAGGCACTTCTTTCCACCGAAGGAATTAACCTCTAACCTCACGGTCTAGGAGATCGATCGATTTTTAGTTCGGGTCAAGTTTTCTTCCTTCCCCGAAATTCTTCGATCCACCGTTTTGGAGATAGGTTCGAGCCATGATCTCTTAAAGATAGCTCACTATACTCCTTGTGACTCATCTCACCAAGTTTTGATCCCTAGAGGAATTGTTTTGGGTGAGATAGAGGCAAATCGGTGGACGAACGGGGCTGCAGCGAGTCGACCGGACGCTCAGTCGGGGTGACGGACGCTCGGTCCGTGAGTCCGGTCGATGAACAGCACGTAGCCGTGTTCTTCACTTTGACCGGACGCTCCATTCATGTTTTGACCGGACGCATCGCTTTCACTGTTCATCGTGCTTGTTCGTTTCTGACCGGACGCACTGCTCTCGACCGGACGCTCCGTACTCGTGAGTCCGGTCGCGAACAGTAAGGTTCAGAGCCGATTTTTGTTGACCGGACGCGTCCGGTCCCTGCTGACGGACGCTGGCCAGAGTCCGGTCGATCCAGTTCGACGCGTTTTCATCCGCAGTTTGTTCGTTCGTCTTTCGATTCGTGATTCGTTTGTGGCGTGGATTTCTAACTTCGTGCTCTACAGAATTTGGGCTCCCGCTTTACAAAATAGCCTGAATCCCCCTCGCGTTGCTCGGGGGAGGTTGAGGTTACCAAAACCCATCCCGTCACTAGTTGACTTGCGTGAACTGGGTGAGGAAGTTTTTGTGGTGCCTCGCTGTGATCCCTGGGATCATCCACCCTCTCAAGGGTCGTGGGCATCACGTTTGGTAGTAGCTCTTGGGGATTGATTTTGGGACACTTGGCCAAAGTTTCGTGAGAAATTTTATTGGCTCCCATTCACCCCCCCCCCTCTGGTCGCCTTGCTTTTGCATTCTCGGTCCTTCAATGGTATCGGAGCAGGTTAAGGATCTTCCACCTTAGCCGGTTCCAGATCCACCGAAGGCGACATGGATCGCGGCGTGGGCAAACGCCGTTTTCGATGGGACGAACTATGCGTATTGGAAGATACGCATGTCGGCCTATCTCCAGAGCATGGGCTCTTCTGTTGGGAGATTTGCAACACGCCAACTACGTTGTCCTGGCTGCTCGTGTCTCTCGCTTCAGATCGATGAGCACGAAGCCAATAGCCGGGCGCGTAACGCTTTGTTCTCCTGCTTGAGCGTGGGTGAGTTTGATCGCGTTTCTCACCTCTCTACGGCTCGGGAGATCTGGGACACCCTCATGCGTTTTCATGAGGGCACCTCTCAAGTCAAAACCCGACTCTACGAGTCGTTCAAGAGAGAGTATGAGAACTTTCGACATCAGCCTGGCGAGAGCATAGAAAGTTTATTCGCTCGCTTTCAGGTGATTGTCAACAGGATGAGGGCTAACAGAGAGCAGTTGCCATTTGACGATCATGAGCGTGCTTTGAAGCTTTTGCCACACTCTTGACCGTTCGGTGTGGGACTCCAAGGTTCAGGCAATCATAATCGCCGAACTATGAGACCCTCACTGCGACGAGCTCTTCAGTAAGCTCAAGTCCAGTGAGATTGATGCTATGGCGAGGGCTTCTTTTGAAATCCTTATCGCCCGTCCATGGCTTTGGTTTCCGGCTCTTCCTCTAAACCCTCAGCTGGCTTTGCGCTTTCTTCTCTCTTTTCTGTGACAGAGGACCAGCTGGGTCTTGGGAGACGACGAGTTGGCTTTGCTTGCCCAACCGGTTTTCGCGGTTCCACAAACAACCGCGTGAACCGCCGTCGTGGAGGAGGACGCGCCGGATGCTACGAATGCGGCGACCCCGACCACTTCATCGCCGACTGCCCCAGAAGAAGAACAAGCATCTGGGGAAGGGCGATCACGGCCACAGGCGCGACTCCAAGTACAAGGAGAAGCACGTTCCCCCAAGGCACAAGAAGCGGGCGGCTTCGACAAAGAGTACATCAAGAAGAAGTACTTGGAGAGCAGCAGCAAGCTGAGAAGCGTGCAGTCTTCGCCACGCTCAGCGACGTCGACGGCTCGGAATGACGACTCCGCCAGCTCGAGTGATCGACGAGTCCGAGTAAGAAGAAGAGGATCGAGGACAAGCTGAACGGCCTCTGCTTCTTCGCCGACGACGACGGCTTCTGCCCATGGCGCTGGGCGATGAGGTCGACGGCGAGCCGGAGCGTACCCCTCGGAACGACGACGACGACGACACCTCCCAGGTATCTCTCACCTACGACGAGCTTTCCTCCGAGGTTGAGAAGTTGACTGCTGCCCTCCTTAGCCAAGATAAGTTGCTTAGGCGTGCCGCTAGAGAGCGCAAGGAGTTTAGGCAGAAGTGGGAGGACACGGTGAAGGAGCTTGAGTTCGCTCGGTCCACCGTGGTTGTGTCGGAGGAGTTGGAGTGCGAGAGTTGCGCCGCGCACATGACGGATCTTCTCACTCTGAGGAGTAAGCATGCTGCGCTGGTAGATGAGGTGGATGAGCTCCGAGCTAGGCCGCAGCTGTTGGGGCGTGCAAGACTTGTCCTGTCTTGCAATCTGAGTTGGCAGAGAAGAATGCCAAGCTTGAGTCTTTAGAGAAGGCCAGCTCAGATAGCACTTGTGTCATGAGGTGTGCTTTGTGTGAGGGCCTGGAGATGGAGATTGCCAATGTGAAGCATGGCAAGATGCAAACCGAGGAAGAAAACATACCTTCGGTCCATCTTGTCATGGGTCTCCAGTAGTGAGCCGCAGCTCGGGATGATGATCTCCCAATTCAAGCGAGCTGTTGGTGCCCCTGGTGTAGGTTTTGCTCAGAGTGTTGATCTCTCCCTTTGGGAAGATTGGAGAGTCTAGTGGTCTGAACCCATGTGAGAAGCCCAATTCCACCACTATTCCCAAACTTGCCAAGCTTCCACTCAAAGAGCCAGCCAAGCCTATCACCCAAGATGGTGTGGTTGAGGAACCCCCTAAGTTCCTCCCAAGAACCCAGTTTGGGCACCCAAGCCAAACCACCTCAGAAACAAGCTTGATGCTATGCCACCCATTCGTGAGGAGTTGCCACCAAAGGGCAAAGGCAAAGTGAGCCACACCCACAGCCCTGGTCACCAACAACCCCCTGTGCGTGCGGTGAGGTACCAGTGTGATTTTTGTGGGAGAGATGGTCACTTGAGCGAGTTCTGCTTTAGGCGCAAGAGAGAGGCGCGCAGGGCTCGGGAGATGGAGAACCCGGATATGTACCATCCAGCTCATGGTGGACATGTACCGAAGGCCCAGGGGAGAGCTGCTAGGTCCGGACGTCAGGGTTCCAGGCCTAGGCAGGGAGAGAGCTTCGAGGAGAGACGCTAGAGCAGTTGAGCCCCAGGCTCCTAGGCGTAAACCTCGTAGAGAGCGTGCCCGACGGGGTCCTGCTTTTGCAGGTAACGGACCCCGTGGCGGAGGCTTTGTTGAGCGCTTTCCCCCCACCGCAGTTTGGGTATCGCGGTGAGCGCTTCTTCCCCAGCGGACCACGTTTTCACACGTGGTGACGCTTCCATCGTAGACGTGCTAGAATGGTTTTACATACCTAACCCTTCTTTAGAGCAGCCGGCCCAACACTGGTTTTCCCTTATTTCACTAACCCCAGTGTTGGACCGTATGCTCCCCTATGTCCTTTAATGATGTGGTGAGACGGTTGGAGGACTTTGGTTTGGTGGATTCCGGTTGTTCGAGAGCACAATGACCGGAAACACCAAGTGGTTCTCCAGCCTTACCCCGGTCGCCGGAAAGGAGTACTAACCTTCGGCACAATAGTAAAGGTAAGGTATTGTCCGTGGGACGGTGCGGGTTAATGAGCACTTGTGTTGCCGATGTTGCTCTTGTTTCTAACCTGCATTTTAACCTTCTTTCTGTTTCGCAACTTTTTGATGATGACTATGAATTCGTTTTAAACCGAACCTTAGTCCATCTTATATCCTCAGGGCGATCTTGTATGTCTGATTTCGCCCCTTTGGGAAAGTCTTTGTGCGAAATTCTCTTCCGGAATCCGTTTGTTTCTTCTTCCCCTCGTCTGTCTTTTGGCTAGTCCTTCTTCCTCCGATCTTTGGAAGTGGCATAGGAGGCTCGGTCATTTAAGTTTCGACTTGCTTGCAAGACTTAGCTCACTTGGCCTAATCCGAGGATTGCCCAAGCTTTCGATGGAGAAGGATCTAGTTTGCCATTCTTGCAGACATGGGAAGATGGTTGCTGCTCCCCACCATCCGGTGACTAAGGTCATGACCTCGCACCCCGGAGAGCTTTTACACATGGACCTTGTTGGTCCGGCTCGGGTGAGCTCGGTTGGTGGCAAGTGGTATGTTTTGGTTTGTTGTTGACGACTTTTCGAGATATTCGTGGGTCTTCTTTTTAGCTGAGAAGACCGAGACTTTCTCATTTGCTCGCAATCTGATTTTGCGTCTTCAGAACGAGTTCCCTTTGAACTCGATGCGAGCTATTCGGAGTGATAATGGTTCCGAGTTTAAAAATTCGGATTTTGAGAAGTTTTGTAACCACCTTGGCTTGGAGCATCAGTTTTCTTCCCCCTACACACCGCCCCAAAATGGTGTTGCAGAGAGGAAGAATCGGACCCTTGTTGAGATGGCCAGGGACGATGCTTGATGAGCATAGGACTCCTAGGCGCTTTTGGGCCGAAGCTATGAACACTGCATGCTACATTTCGAATCGCATTTTTCTGAGAGCGTTTTTGAAGAAGACCTCTTATGAGTTGCGCTTTGGTCGCCAGCCCAAGGTGAGTTATTTTAGAGTCTTCGGTTGCCATTGTTTTATATTGAAGAAAGGCAACCTGGACAAGTTTGAGTCTCGTTCTTCTGACGGTGTGTTTTTGGGTTATGGCACTCACACTCGAGCTTATCGTGTACTTAACCTTGACACTAACCGAGTCATGGAGACATCAGATGTCACCTTCGACGAGACTCTTGTTTGTCCCTCTTCTCGTTTTGAGCGTGCAGGTGATCATGAGGTTGGAGAGCCTCTTTTCGATGACGAGGACGAGGGTGCTGAAAGTATAGATGATCCAGCACCCCCTCCACCTGCCGTGCCGCAAAGAGCGGCCTCGACGACGACTCACGGCCCCGACACTTCTTCTTCCTGGGGGCCGTGGGATCCTCCACCTCGCGCGGTACCTTTTGTACCCGGGGTGGAACCAGCTGCTGTTGAGGGGGAGGTCACTTCTTCCCGGGAGGCGCCACGACATATCCAGCGCCAGCACCCCCCTGAACAGATGATCGGCGACATCAACGAGCGATTTACTCGCTCCAGGTCACAGCACATCTCGCACTTTGCTCATTCTGCTTTTGTTGCGTCTTTTGAGCCCCGAGATGTTGGACACGCATTGACGGATCCGGATTGGGTCAATGCCATGCATGAGGAGCTAGAGAACTTTGAGCGAAATCGGGTTTGGGTTCTAGTGCCACCACCTCCTGACTGTAAACCTATTGGGACAAAATGGGTATTTAAAAACAAGCAAGGAGAGGAGGGCCACATTGTGAGAAACAAGGCCCGGCTTGTAGCGAAGGGTTATAGTCAGAAGGAGGGGATAGATTATGAGGAGACCTTCGCTCCTGTAGCTCGTTTGGAGGCTATTAGGATACTCTTGGCTTATGCTGCATCCATGGGTTTCAAACTTTTTCAAATGGATGTCAAGAGTGCCTTCTTAAACGGCTACATTGAGGAGGAGGTCTATGTCCAGCAACCCCCCGGTTTTGAAAATCCCAAGCTTCCAAACCATGTCTTTAAACTCCACAAAGCTTTGTATGGTTTGAAACAAGCCCCTAGAGCCTGGTATGAGAGATTAAAAACCTTTTTGCTAGCTAAGGGTTTTAAAATGGGATGTGTTGATAAAACGCTCTTTCTCCTCAAGCAAGGCAAAGATACTCTCTTGGTCCAAATTTACGTGGATGATATCATTTTCGGTGGTTCTTCTCACGCTTTGGTTGCCAAGTTTGCAGATACTATGAGCAGGGAGTTCGAGATGAGCATGATGGGCGAGCTGACTTTCTTTCTCGGGTTGCAAATTAAGCAATCCCGAGAGGGGACGTTTGTGCACCAGGGCAAGTACACGAGGGACTTGCTGAAGCGGTTCGACATGGGTGAGGCCAAGCCTCTTCCGACGCCCATGTCGACGACGACTGCCCTGGATGCCGACACGGATGGAGAAGCAGTGGACCAGAAGGAGTACCGCAGCATGATTGGATCGCTGCTCTACCTGACGGCGACACGGCCGGACATTCAGTTCGCCGTGTGCTTGTGCGCGCGCTTTCAGGCTTCGCCACGCACTTCTCACCGTCAGGCCGTGAAGCGCATCTTCAGGTACCTTCGTTTCACGCCTGAGTTCGGGATTTGGTATTCTGCTTCTTCCACCCTCTCGCTTTGTGGCTTTTCTGATGCTGATTTTGCTGGTTGTCGCATTGAGCGCAAGTCCACTTCTGGGACTTGCCAGTTTATTGGGTCTTCTCTTGTATCGTGGTCTTCTCGCAAGCAGTCTAGTGTCGCTCAGTCTACCACGGAGGCTGAATATGTTGCTGCGGCTAGCTGCTGTTCCCAGTTACTCTGGATGATGGCCACTTTGCGTGATTTTGGTTTGAGCTTTACTCGAGTTCCTTTGCTTTGTGACAGCATGAGTGCCATTAGCGTTGCTAAGAACCCCGTGCTTCACTCGAAAACCAAACACATTGATGTGCGCTTTCATTTCTTGCGAGACCACCAGGAGAAGGGTGATATCGACCTTCGCCATGTCGATACTCATCACCAATTGGCTGATATTTTCACCAAGCCTTTAGACGAATCAACCTTTAATAGGTTGAGGGGTGAGCTTGGTGTGTGTTTCCCCTTTTAGATGGGGGAAGCATTTTGAGATGTACAGACTGACTCTTTTATTTTGAGGCTCTTTTCTTTTGAGTTTCTTGAGTCCTTCCAATTGGTATCTTCTTTCTTTCAGTTTTGTGTCGGGCATACGCATTTACATTCTGAGCTTCATGTCTATATTCACTAGAATGTAATTATGCTCTTGTTAGTATTGCTCCGATACTTATGATGATGCTTGTAGCTTATGCTCCTTCTGATCACTGTTACATGTTATGAGCGAGCTATTTTTGGAATGGTGAATTATGCCTAATGTATATAAATCTGAAAATGTTCACCATTGAGATATGCAACTAGCATGTGTAGGGTGTGTTGAGTCCATTCCTGCTTTTCATATATGCTAGGTTGCTATGTCTCTAGTTCTGAGTCATTCACTTGCTTGGTTGTTCATAACTTGCTTAAAATCTGAACCAAGTATTGTTGAATTGAAAAGATCGAGATGGGATTGCTTGTCAACACCTCATGGTATTGAGACTGTTTCTCATTGCACCTTGAGTTAAACTTGAGCCATGTAGTGTATGACCGAAACCGTTGCTTTAAGCTTCTGATTGCTTCGGCATAGGCTTCGCACGGTTGAAAAGTTAGGCGATGACAAGCTTTCAACCTCTCGCAATCACATGCTAAAAATGAACTTGTGAACTCTTTTACCGCTGCAACTCCGATATGAATTTGAAATCACAAGTATATGCTTCATTCCTATGCATGATGATTGAACTTTGCTAGGGGTAGTTCACTTTGTATATATGTTTAGCACTTGTTTGGATTCCTTCTATACATGTCTAGTGCTATTTTGATGGTGACTATCCTTTTTGGCTTAAAACTGCTCACATGCTCCTATGCTTCATATTTCGTATAAGTGATCAGTTTGAGCCTTTGCTATTTGAGTGCTTAATTGAGATGTCGGAGCTATACTGATTAGAGCATCTTTGCACTTTTTTTGACTATATACTTGAAGCTCCTAACTTGCATTTTGACTTCATATGCATTTTGGAAGGAGATCTTGTGTTCAGAGGGAGTTTATGTGAAGGGAGTTGCTTCTCCGATACCTTTTGGCCTTGATAAGTGCATTTTCAACTAGGGGGAGAAATTTATGCAAATCATATGCCCCTGTGTTGATCAACTAAGGGGAGAATCATTTGTCCTAGTTACTTGCATTTGTCCAGGGGGAGTTTGCTAGTTGTGTTGAGCCGTTGCCTCTGTCTTGAGGCACTAGCAAACGTTCCTAGCTTTTCATGAGCTTTCATAAGCTTTTTCATTTGGCTTTCAATTGGTATCGTCTGGTGTGCTTTCCCTTTTGGTTTGGGTTGATTTCCAATTGTTTCGGAGTGATTTTCTTGCTAGTTGTGTTGAGCCTCTGTGCCTCTATCTTGAGGGACTAGCATTTTGCTTCTGTTGTCCTCCGATCTTCAATTGGTATCTGCTAGCGGTGTTGAGCCTGTTCTACCTCTTCTTGAGGGCTAGCTTTGCTTTGCTTGGTTGCGTCGAGCCGTTGCCCATGTCTTTGGGGACCAAGTTTTCGCTTCATCCACTTGACCTTCTTTGGCTTTTGTTAGGCTTTTGGGTCATTTGGTTGGGTTTTCTCTTCTCACTCCTTCCTACCTCCTTCTTCTTATTCATGATTTGTTGTGGAGTTGACAATGCACTCATCAAGGGGGAGATTGCGGATACATGGGTGTATGCCGAGTCTCTGTGTGATGAGTGATTGTCAACGGAGATGATGCGCATGTTCTTTGGCTTGTGTTGTGCAGGTGTCGAGCACAGAGACAGTGGTCGATGGCGGGTGAAGGTCAAGTTGCGACGTGCCGTGCCGACGGACCGGGCGCGATGAAGGATGGGCGTGCCGTGCGGCGGACGTGCCATGCCGATGTATCGGACGGTGAAGGGCGGACGTGGACTTAGACTGATGGACTGGAGGCCGGAGGATCAGCTGTGGTGGCTGGCAGCCTGCGACAGCGACAAGCGGAGAAGTGCGATCATGTCGGTGGAAGGGGTGCACAGGCGGTGCATCCCCTCTACGACGCCGGTTTGTTGGTAGAGCCGGGAAAAACCAACGGTGGACGGTTTTCCAGGTTTGGGCCTCAAAACCTGGGTGCTGGGTTTCCAGGTTGAGCCACAAAACCTGGGCGTGACGGTTTCCAGGTTGAGCCTCAAAACCTGGGCGTGGGCCGGTTTCCGAGTTTGGGCCGCAAAACTCGGGCGCTGCGGGTTTCCGAGTTTGGGCCACAAAACTCGGGCTGGAGGCTGGTTTCCCGGTTTGGGCCTCAAAACCGGGGGCTGATGGAAAAGGCGGGTTTCCCGGTTTGGGCCACAAAACCGGGGGTGCAGAGCGAGGACGGCACGTGGCGGCAATCGGAAGGTTGCGTGGAGGCAACGCGGACGAGTTGTGCGGGCGTGGCCGTTGGATCTACCTACCACCGAGTTGGTCCAGAATAACCCTAGGGTTTAGCTGGTTCGCTCTGTAATTAGAATAGAGAGGGGTAGAGTAGGAAATAGACTTAGACTAGAATAGGATAAGTAGTCCAGGGGAGACACCCTCCTCCCCATCTCAGTTATCTCAGTTTTAGCCATCTCATTTGCTTCCTGCACTTAGGGTTTCCTGCTCTCCCATCCCCTGCTGTAGCTTGCTGAGATCCGCAGAGAGACTCACCTCTGTGTATTGTTGATTTTGAGGAAAGGAGGCCGTATCCTCCTTGTCGTAGCGTGTGTTTGCGCTTCGGCTTGCAATTCGTGGCTGTGATTTCCGTTGTGTTCGTGTTCTTCGCGGAATCCTTTTTCTCCACGATTTTCCCGTCGCTTGATCTCTTTGCTCGGTTCATCTTTTGCAAATTCGTTTGAACCAAGTTGTCCTAGATCGTGAGGCACTTCTTTCCACCGAAGGAATTAACCTCTAACCTCACGGTCTAGGAGATCGATCGATTTTTAGTTTCGGGTCAAGTTTTCTTCCTTCCCCGAAATTCTTCGATCCACCGTTTTGGAGATAGGTTCGAGCCATGATCTCTTAAAGATAGCTCACTATACTCCTTGTGACTCATCTCACCAAGTTTGATCCCTAGAGGAATTGTTTTGGGTGAGATAGAGGCAAATCGGTGGACGAACGGGGCTGCAGCGAGTCGACCGGACGCTCAGTCGGGGTGACCGGACGCTCGGTCCGTGAGTCCGGTCGATGAACAGCACGTAGCCGTGTTCTTCACTTTGACCGGACGCTCCATTCATGTTTTGACCGGACGCATCGCTTTCACTGTTCATCGTGCTTGTTCGTTTCTGACCGGACGCACTGCTCTCGACCGGACGCTCCGTACTCGTGAGTCCGGTCGCGAACAGTAAGGTTCCAGAGCCGATTTTTGTTGACCGGACGCGTCCGGTCCCTGCTGACCGGACGCTGGCCAGAGTCCGGTCGATCCAGTTCGACGCGTTTTCATCCGCAGTTTGTTCGTTCGTCTTTCGATTCGTGATTCGTTTGTGGCGTTGGATTTCTAACTTCGTGCTCTACAGAATTTGGGCTTCCCGCTTTACAAAATAGCCTGAATCCCCCTCGCGTTGCTCGGGGGAGGTTGAGGTTACCCAAAACCCATCCCGTCACTAGTTGACTTGCGTGAACTTGGGTGAGGAAGTTTTTGTGGTGCCTCGCTGTGATCCCTGGGATCATCCACCCTCTTCCAAGGGTCGTGGGCATCACGTTTTTGGTAGTAGCTCTTGGGGATTGATTTTGGGACACTTGGCCAAAGTTTCGTGAGAAATTTTATTGGCTCCCATTCACCCCCCCCCCCTCTGGTCGCCTTGCTTTTGCATTCTCGGTCCTTCACCTCCTTCCGACTCGCCCGAGGCTAGCGCTCGGTTAGCCTCGGCCTTCCTTTTCCGACTCGCCCGAGGCTAGCGCTCGGTTAGCCTCGGCCTTCCTTTTCCGATTCGCCCGAGGCTAGGATTAGATCGGGGGCGGTCGGCTGGCGTGTGCGCCATGTGTCACCCGTGGATTGGAGCGGTGCGCCACGCGGCCGGTGAACCAGCTGACGCGGCTTGTGTGGACTGGGTCCATGGTGCTATGCACCTGGTGCATACCGGTTCGAGTTAGGATCTAATCTGGGCCATTCAGAGGAGATCGGACGGCACCGGATAGAGGAGTGGGGGTGCTGGCGGCGCCGGTGAGACTAGACGCGGCGGCGCCGGTGAGACTAGACGCGGCGGCGCAGGGGCTCTACGCGGCGGCGCCATAGGGAGCTCGCCGGAGTTCGCTCGGGAATCCGCTAGGGTTCGGTAGAGATTAAATAAAAGGGTCTAGGAGATAGGGGAGCTCACCACGAGCTTAATGGAGGGGTCGGTGACGCCTATCCGAGCTCGCAGGTGGCCGGTCGACGGAGCAGTGCAGATCCCCGCCTCCTGAGTCTCCGGCGAGGTCGAGGGGTGGCTTCCCGACTCGGGCGCACTCCGAAGATGGGTCTCCTGGACGCGGTACGCTTCGGCAGCCTGACTGGAGGTCGGAGAGGGGTTCACGGAGGCCTTCTTGGTGCGGCAGAGAGCTCGGCAGAGCTCTACAATGGTGAGGGCGGCGGCGGGCTCTGGAGATCCTAGATGGAGGGGCGAGGGGTCCTTGCGGTGGCGGCGCAGGGTCGGGGTAGGTTTATAGGGTGTGGGGAGGGTTGGATAGACAGGTGGGGGTTGTAGCAGATCGATCGGTGCGGGCGGAGGGGTGAGGCTGCTGCGTCGCGCGAAGGGCGGGGAGAGGTTGGGGAGGGATCTGACCTGCGGGTCCCGCCTGTCAGCGATGGGAAGAGGAGGGAGGGCGCACGGTGGGAGCGGGGTTGGGCCGCGGTGGCTGCTGGGCCGGCTGCACGCGGTTGGGAGGGAGTGGGGACGCGGTGTGGGCCGCCAGGGGAGGTGCTGAGGAGAGGAGAGCGGGCCGGCGCTGAGGTCCAAAGGCCTGAGCTTTTTTTTCAGATTCTTTTCTTTGCAAACTCTTTCAAACTCCAAATTTCAAAACCTTTTCAAATCAAGCAGTTCACAAACTTTTCAAATCCTTTTCCCTAGGTTTTGTAAACAAAACTTGAGTTTGGTTTTGTAAAACTTTTATAATTTTTTTTTAAAATAGAATAAATTCGATTCGCCCTATCCGGGTTTAATAAATATTTATTTTTCACTCAATAAAATATGCAATGGCATGAATGCGACATGAAAAAGATAAATAAATTTTATTTTCCTCCTCTAATAAACTAGCCAACCTATTTAATTCCTAATTCCTTTTATTAAATTGGGGAAAATTAAATCAGGGTGTTACAAACCTACCCCCCTTATAAGAATCTCGTCCTCGAGATTAGGAAGAGTCGGCGAAGAGGTGAGGAAAATCTGCCCGAAGATCATCTTCCTTCTCCCATGTTGCTTCTTCTTCGGAGTAATGCTTCCATTGCACCTTGCAAATTTTAATCCTCTTGTTGCGAGTACCTCGTTCCATCGTGTCTAGGATCTTGATCGGCTCAGAGAATGTCAGATCATCTCTCAGATCAAGCTCCTCAAGTGGCAACTGCTCCTCTGGAACTCGGAGGCATCTCTTCAGCTGGGATACATGGAACACATTATGAATACCTGCCAGACGTGCAGGCAACTCCAGCTGATAAGCAACTGCACCTTTCTTGTCAACCACCTTGAAAGGGCCAATAAATCTTGGAGATAGCTTCCCTTTGACATTAAACCTCCGAAGACATCTGAAGGGTGACACCTTCAGATAGACATAGTCCCCAATCTGGAACTCCAGCTCACGTCGTCTGACATCTGCATAACTCTTCTGTCTAGACTGAGCTGTCTTCAGGTTGCTTCGGATCTGTCTGACCTGTTCTTCAGCTTCCTCTATAGACTCAGGGCCAAAGACTTTCCTTTCTCCAACCTGATTCCAGAACAGAGGTGTTCTGCACTTCCTGCCATACAGTGCTTCAAAGGGGGACATCTTGAGACTGGCCTGATAGCTGTTGTTATAAGAGAACTCTGCATAAGGAAGACTCTTATCCCAACTCTGGCTATTCTGGAGTGCACTAGCTCGCAACATGTCCTCCAGGATCTGATTCACCCTTTCTGTCTGACCATCAGTCTGAGGATGATAAGCTGAACAGAAACTGAGGCGGGTGTCCATAGACTCATGCAACCGCTTCCAGAATCTGGATGTGAACTGTGTACCCCTGTCAGATACTATGATCTTAGGTACCCCATGCAAGCAAACAATGCGGGACATGTACAACTCTGCAAGTCTATCTCCCTTATATGTTTCCTTGACAGGAATAAAGTGAGCCACCTTGGTCAAACGATCAACTATGACCCAGATAGAATCATATCCGGACTGTGTCCTGGGCAAACCAGTGATAAAATCCATGCTGATCTGTTCCCATTTCCACTCTGGAACCTGTAGGGGCTGTAGCAAACCAGCTGGTCTCTGATGTTGGGCCTTAACCCTCTGACAGGTGTCACACAAGGCCACATACTCTGCTACATCTCTCTTCATCCCATACCACCAGTAATACTGCTTCAGATCCTGGTACATCTTGGTACTACCTGGATGGAGAGAGTAGGCTGAATAATGAACTTCCCTCAGAATCATCTCCTTGATAGCCTTCACATCAGGAACACAGATCCTGCCTCTGAACCATAAGACACCCTGATCATCCTCTGTGAACCCTGGGGCTTTGTCCTCCTTGATCAACTGTCTGATCTCTAGCAAGTACTCATCAGTGAGCTGTCCTGCTCGAATATCACGCTCCAAGGTCGAATCAACCTCCAAGGCTACTGCATCAGTATGACCAAGAATACCCAAGTTGAGCTTCTCAAACTCCTCATGCAACTCGGGCTGCTGCTCCTTGATCTCAAGCACATTGCAGTAGACCTTTCTGCTCAAGGCATCTGCAACAACATTCGCCTTGCCCGGATGATAGTTGATACTCAGATCATAATCTTTGATCAACTCTAGCCATCTTCGTTGGCGAAGATTCAGATCTGGCTGGGTGAAAATGTACTTCAAGCTCTTATGATCGGTGTATATCTCCGTCTTCTTGCCCATCAGATAGTGCCTCCAGATCTTCAGAGCATGAACAACTGCTGCCAACTCTAGATCATGTGTAGGGTAATTCAGCTCATGCTTCCTGAGCTGTCTCGAGGCATAAGCAATCACCCGACCTTCCTGCATAAGCACACATCCCAGACCCTGTCGCGAAGCATCACAATACACAGTGAAGTTCTTCTGGACATCTGGCATGACAAGAATAGGAGCAGAGGTCAATCTCGCTTTCAGCTCCTCGAAACCAGTCTGGCATTCAGGGGACCATACAAACCTGGCACCCTTCTCAGTCAATCTCGTCATCGGCTTCATGATCTTGGAGAATCCCTCAATGAATCTGCGATAATATCCTGCCATACCGAGGAAACTCCGAATCTCAGTAACGCTCTCAGGTACCTTCCAGTCCAATATATCTTGGACCTTGCCTGGATCCACTGATACACCACCCTCTGAGATGATATGCCCCAAATACGCTACCTTCTTCAACCAGAACTCGCATTTGCTCAGCTTTGCATACAACCGATGCTCTCTGAGCTTCTGCAACACTAACCTCAGATGCTTCTCATGTTCTTCTTCAGTCTTTGAGAATATCAGGATATCATCAAGGAACACCACGACGAACAGATCTAGAAACTCCATAAAGACCTTGTTCATCAGATACATGAAGAAAGCTGGGGCATTAGTCAAGCCGAAGGACATCACTGTGTACTCATATAGCCCATATCGAGTCACAAATGCCGTCTTCGGGATATCAGCTTCACGAATCTTCAGCTGGTTATAACCTGTTTGCAGGTCAATCTTCGAGAACACATGAGCACCCTTCAACTGATCAAACAGATCATCAATGCGAGGAATCGGGTACTTGTTCTTGATGGTAGCTTCATTCAATGCGCGGTAATCAACGCACATCCGTAGGCCTCCATCCTTCTTCGGAACAAAGATCACAGGGGCTCCCCACGGGGATGTACTAGGACGAATATGCCCCTTCTCTAACTGCTCTTGAATCTGCGTCTTCAGCTCAGCTAGCTTTTCGGCATCCATTCTATATGGTCGCCTGTATATAGGTGCAGTGCCAGGAACTAAATCAATAGAGAACTCAATCTCACGATCAGGTGGCATACCTGGCACCTTCTGGAAGACATCAGGGAACTCCTTGACAACTCGGATATCAGGTACCACGACAGCCTCATATGCTCTGGCTTCTTCAATCATCTTTGTCGGTGCTCGATACACAATCTCCGTGCCATCTGGATGCTTCACTGTGATGAGCCTCTGAGCACAATCAATAACTCCCTGGTACTTGCGTAGCCAATCCATTCCCAGAATGACATCAATACCTTGGGAATCCAGAACAATAAGAGAGGTGGGAAAGACTACCCCCCTTATGGTTAAGCTCACATTCGGGCACACATGCCTCGATATCAGTTCTCCTCCAGGAGAATTCACTAGCAGATGCTTTTTCATCAACACTCTATTCATATTATATTTAGATGCGCAGGGTGCTGATATGAAAGAATGAGATGCTCCAGAATCAAACAAGACTGTAACTGGGTGAGAGTCAACAAGGAACGTACCAAACACCACATCTGGTGCCGTCTGGGCAGACTCTGCCGTCACGTGGTTCACACGACCATGAGTGTAGCTCTGGGACTGGCCTGCAGGACGAGACTGCGGTGGAGCGGGCTGCCTCAACGGACACTTGTTGGCGAAGTGTCCCATCTGGTTGCACTTGTAGCACGGGCCAACCTGACCTGCCCCCTGTGCTGGACGGGCCTGCTGCGGAGCTGGAAGACCCTGGCGAGGTGCCTGAGCCTGGCGGGGCTGCTGCTGCTGAGGTGGAGCTGGGTGCCTGTACTGAGGAGCGGGCTGCCGGGACTGGGGCGGGCGGTACTGCTGCTGCTGGGGAATCTGCCTGGAAGCTCGAGCAGGTGGAGCGTAGCGGGGACGAGTAGAGCTGCCTGAGGACTGTCCCTGGTACGTCATCTTCCTCTTGCGATCTGCATCGAGGTCCTTCCGTTCCTTCTCCACAGCGAAGGCACGGTCAACCAGCTTCTGAAATGAGGAATACTCATTTGAAGCTAGGGCATAGCGGAGTCCTGGGTTAAGCCCATGCCTGAAGCAGATAACAATTTCATTATGGATCAGGTAGCAAAAGGAATGAACAAGGGTATATGAAGAATATATTTAATATGAAAGAATGACAGAGATCTTGCCTGAAGCACTCCTGCTTCTTATCATCTGTGTCCACGTCATCTGGGGCGTAACGGGACAGCTGGCTGAACCGCGTGAGATACTCACGCACTGTCATCGCGCCCTGCCTGAGATCCTGGAACTCGCGGCGCTTCACCCTGATCTCGCCGAAAGGGACGTACTGGTCGCGGAATGCCCTGCGGAACTCCTCCCAAGTGATCGAGTCGGCGTCCGCATGAGCTGCGGTGTACGCAGTCCACCAGTTCTTCGCCGGGCCCTGAAGCTGGTGCGAGGCGTAGAGGGCCTTATCAAGGTCCCCGACATGGGCAAGCTGCAACTTGCCTGTAATCGTCTCGAGCCAATCATCTGCATCCATTGGCTCGATGGGGTGGTGGAACACTGGAGGGCGCGTCGTCATAAAGCTCCTGAGAGTGTCATCCGGTCGGGGTGGCTGTGCGACTCCTGCACCCTGAGCGCCCTGAGCAGCCTGCGCCATCTGCTGCATGTGCTGCATGATCTGGGCCATGTTCTGCATCATCTCATTCTGCACCTGGGCCATCTGGAGTGGGTCGTACGGAGGCGGAGGTGGAGGTGGATGAGGATGAGGCGGCTGGTTGCCACCTGCCCCGCTCCCGCCAGCGTGACCGGCGTTACCCGCGCTGCTCCTGGTGTCAACCATCTGTTACATTTTCCAGGAGTAAGAGTGAGATATGATAGATAGATATATAACAACCCTGGTTTGGTTAATTAATTCGATTAGTAAAACATTTTAACAAATGATGTCGCTGCAACCTGACGGTCACAACACACCAACAATCATTACAAAAAACCAAATCAAAACATGTGCACAAGTACATATCAATCAACGTGCTACGAGTTCAAACAATTATGGTGGGCATCCTACTATTGGAGGACCTACTTTGAAACAGAGTTTGAATTTTCAGCAGAGAAAGGGTCTACAGAAGTGAGAAAAGAGATGGGGCTTTTTAAAAATAGTTTTGTAAACTCGACGACTGACTAGGGTAGCGTCCTACGGTCAACACGGCTCTGATACCACTCTGTGACACCCCAATTTTAAGAACAAAATTGGAGCACAATATATGTATGCTAGGATCAATTTTCATACATATATCCACATCATAGTAAATATCAAAACAATGCTTTTATTAATATATCGAATATTATTACATAAATGACCCTCGGGTCTGAAAGAAAAAGTACAGACTCTCTCGACATCTAACTCTAATGAAGACTCTGAAGTAGTCGCAGAAGTCTGGACTCCATCTCCACAGGAAGGTCGACCGGGGGTAGCGCCATCCTAGTACAGGTCGTCAGGGTCGAAACCACCGTCCTCTGGATACTCCGGCTCCTCGTGAACGTAGCCGCCAGCGTCTCCGTAATCGCCAGCGTCTGGGTGGGGTAGCAGGGGAACAAAGAGGAGGGTGAGTACATCGAAATGTACTCCGCAAGTGTAGGAAATATATGCTTATGAGGCTAAAAACAAAGGTAGGCTGACTTGTTTGACTCAAGCGCCTAAAGCGACACATCCTATTAATCCTATTAATCCTATGCACCTATTTACTAGGTTATAGACAGACTCTGTAGTAAAGTAACAACACTCGGAGTCGCACCGAGCAAGACCACACTCGGAGTCACACCGAGTAACCAACACTTGGAGTCACACCAAGCAACCGCACTTGGAGTCGCACCAAGTACCCACACCTGAAGTCCAACAGGCAACTGCACCTGAAGTCCATCAGATGACCCGAAACAGTAACCAGTAACCAACTAATCTCGAAGAAGTCCAAGCCGCTCGTGACCGTGAGCACGGCTGATATACCAGTTTTACACTCTGCAGAGGTTGCACATCGTTACCCATGAGTCGTGCAGGTCCCGTCACGCTAAACACTGCCAAGGTGCATAGCAGGTTGCACTGCAAGGCCTTTACAAAGTCCCTCCAAGTCTGTGTTACACGTACTCTAAGGTTTCTCCCCTGTCCATAAGTCAACGACCCCAAGGGACCCCTCTTGAGCCACTAACAAACCCCGTGTAGCATAACTTAGAGGAAAACTAATTAATTAGCCAGGTCCAGCCCATCCAGATCTCATGGTTGCGCTGTTAAGCCGGGTTACAGGCTTCGAGAACCGGGTCCTAGGGATCCAGGCAGGATATGTCTAGCACGAGCCCCGAACCAAAACCAAAAGCAGCTGCCGAGTCCCACGGCACAAAACCACCAGTACGGTTCCATCCTGCCGGATTTACCTAAACCATGTTTCTACAAAAGTTACCATGCCCACATCGTTTCATAGTTCATTAATCAGGATTAATTATATTTGACCATCATCCCATCCCAACATGACTGCAGGGCTAAGCAAGACTTTCTACCCGAACAACCCAAAACAGGCGACAAGGATAAAATAACAATAACTAGTAAACCATATCATGGGATTCAAATTAATGACAAGCATGCATCTACAAGATCTAACTACTCTGGTACCAAAAGTAAAATAAAGTAGGTGCAAGATGTTCAAGGACACTTGCCTTCGGACTGGGTCGAATCAACTGGGTCGCAAGGATGGTCTGGAGCGTCCTCGTACTCCGCACTCTCTGGCCCAAGCAACATACATGGCACATACAAGCAAAATAAATAACAGTACAGCAAATAGTATGAAAACAGTAAACAAATAGTTCTACTGCGTAGAGAACGAAATTATGAATCTAACGCAAGTTGAATGGGTCGAATCGGAGTTAAAACGCAAAAGTTATAAGCATTTGAAGTTGGATGGCAATTCTGTGAATAAATCAAACTCATTTTCGTATTTTAAATAAATAAAAACTGAATTTAAAAGAACTCTGGACCGGGCCTCATTTTCAAGGAAAAACGGGGCTAGATCAAAAGAAAACGCAGACTCAGCGCATAGTAGGAGTGGACGGCGGGTTGATATCTATGAAGTTCAGGGGCTCTTTAGCAAAACTAGCGGCGAAGGGGGTACCGGCGGCTCTCGGCCGTCGATCTGGCGATAGCCTACGGCCACAGATAACCAGACCCCAGGTGACAGCGTCCTCTTTCTCCGCTTCGTGCCGAGGCCAGCGGGCTCTTCTCCGTCTCGCCCGAGGCCAGCCGATTCGCCTCGCGCCGAGGCTAGCGGGTTTTCCTCCGACTCGGCCGAGGCTAGCGCTCGATTAGCCTCGGCCTTCCTCCTTCCGACTCGCCCGAGGCTAGCGCTCGGTTAGCCTCGGCCTTCCTTTTCCGACTCGCCCGAGGCTAGCGCTCGGTTAGCCTCGGCCTTCCTTTTCCGATTCGCCCGAGGCTAGGATTAGATCGGGGGCGGTCGGCTGGCGTGTGCGCCATGTGTCACCCGTGGATTGGAGCGGTGCGCCACGCGGCCGGTGAACCAGCTGACGCGGCTTGTGTGGACTGGGTCCATGGTGCTATGCACCTGGTGCATACCGGTTCGAGTTAGGATCTAATCTGGGCCATTCAGAGGAGATCGGACGGCACCGGATAGAGGAGTGGGGGTGCTGGCGGCGCCGGTGAGACTAGACGCGGCGGCGCAGGGGCTCTACGCGGCGGCGCCATAGGGAGCTCGCCGGAGTTCGCTCGGGAATCCGCTAGGGTTCGGTAGAGATTAAATAAAAGGGTCTAGGAGATAGGGGAGCTCACCACGAGCTTAATGGAGGGGTCGGTGACGCCTATCCGAGCTCGCAGGTGGCCGGTCGACGGAGCAGTGCAGATCCCCGCCTCCTGAGTCTCCGGCGAGGTCGAGGGGTGGCTTCCCGACTCGGGCGCACTCCGAAGATGGGTCTCCTGGACGCGGTACGCTTCGGCAGCCTCACTGGAGGTCGGAGAGGGGTTCACGGAGGCCTTCTTGGTGCGGCAGAGAGCTCGGCAGAGCTCTACAATGGTGAGGGCGGCGGCGGGCTCTGGAGATCCTAGATGGAGGGGCGAGGGGTCCTTGCGGTGGCGGCGCAGGGTCGGGGTAGGGTTTATAGGGTGTGGGGAGGGTTGGATAGACAGGTGGGGGTTGTAGCAGATCGATCGGTGCGGGCGGAGGGGTGAGGCTGCTGCGTCGCGCGAAGGGCGGGGAGAGGTTGGGGAGGGATCTGACCTGCGGGTCCCGCCTGTCAGCGATGGGAAGAGGAGGGAGGGCGCACGGTGGGAGCGGGGTTGGGCCGCGGTGGCTGCTGGGCCGGCTGCACGCGGTTGGGAGGGAGTGGGGACGCGGTGTGGGCCGCCAGGGGAGGTGCTGAGGAGAGGAGAGCGGGCCGGCGCTGAGGTCCAAAGGCCTGAGCTTTTTTTTCAGATTCTTTTCTTTGCAAACTCTTTCAAACTCCAAATTTCAAAACCTTTTCAAATCAAACAGTTCACAAACTTTTCAAATCCTTTTCCCTAGGTTTTGTAAACAAAACTTGAGTTTGGTTTTGTAAAACTTTTATAATTTTTTTTTAAAATAGAATAAATTCGATTCGCCCTATCCGGGTTTAATAAATATTTATTTTTCACTCAATAAAATATGCAATGGCATGAATGCGACATGAAAAAGATAAATAAATTTTATTTTCCTCCTCTAATAAACTAGCCAACCTATTTAATTCCTAATTCCTTTTATTAAATTGGGGAAAATTAAATCAGGGTGTTACAATGCAACAACTTGATTTTTGGGTACAATCGACAACATTTTAAAACATTCTAAACATGTTAGAGAAGCTAAATTGCAGCCACTTCAATTAGTTGCAAGCTTTTAGTTTTAACAAGCATATAAGCTAAAATAATTGAAGCTAGATTAGAGAGCAATTACAAGACATGGTGCACATAAAAAACATAATTCTAGGCATAACCATGTATGAAAAACAGTTTGTATACATCTTAAACATGTTAGACAGTTCATGATTAACCCAAATTAAATTTCTTACATGCACTTATTAATTTACCTACTTTAGCAAGGTGAGACATAGAGCTGTTTCAATCTACTCCTAGAATTCTAGGAAGATTATGGCAGCTCACTTCATGCATTTAGTAGGCTATCACTAGCATTTCAGCCTGTTTAAGCAAGTCAATAGCCTACACAAATCTAGCAAGTAACATGCTCAAAACAACTTAAACAGGTTTATGCTATTTAATGTTGTCAAACAACAAGTTTTACATTTTTCTTGCAGCAACATGATACTAGTATGGTATTAAAATTAGTTTCACTAACTTTAATTCATATAACTCTAGTTCTCACTATTGCAAGAAGACAAGCAGGAAACAAGATTACATGATTATAGCATAAAAAACAACTAAACAACAGGTTTTAGTACCTTTCCTTGCTAAAGTATGTTAAAGCTAACAAAACTAGAATTACATGTTTACGAAGCACTCGACAAACCCAAACAAAACTGCATACAAGACAGTCTCAAATAACAAGTTTTATTATTTCTTTTAGGTGAAGTATTTCAAAACAAAACTAACCCAAATGGGTTTCATCCAAAAGAGAGTTTTCTTACTCAAAACATGTAACTACAAGCTTAGCATAGTTTTGCCACACAAACAGGATAACAACACACAAGCCATTTAGTTACTACAAGACATTTCAACATAGGGGGAAACTTTTAATCATTAGAAGCTTATTGTCTAACTACTCTTCTAACATACAAGAAGCAGAGCAAGACACCACACCATCATGATGAGCAAGACCACACACAATCATGATGAGCTAGCAGGGTTATCTAAACAACATCATACATGTATTTATTTCTAGTCTAAACAAGCAATCATTTATTTAGCTAACATGAAAGCACCCATATGAAACATCGCACCGTACCAACCATCAGGAACAAGACCATATTACATCTAACTCAAGGCAACATATTTTATCAAACAGAACATCCATTTCTAACTTTTACAAGTAGTCTACCACATCACATTGAAGCACTAGTTCACAACAACTTTACCATTACACGAACAAGGGTGGGGAAGCATTTTGATGCGTAAACAACCATCAAGTTTTATGGTTAGATTAGTCACACTTGACAACAAGTTGTTTATTATTAGAACAAGGGTGAGAGAAGCATGTTCATGAGCAATGCACAAGAAGATGTATGCTCGTCCTATACGTCCTCACAAATTGCCAACCTAAGGTAGCAATCACGTTCTAGGTCGGTGGCATAACACGCACTCTCGATATAACTAGTCGTCAACTATACATACGCATTTGAGATTAGTGTACCTGCAGAAAATCTCATTTCAGCCCATTCTCACAATAGATATAAATACATTGCAGGAATTTAAATCTAGATACTATCTTAGGTGCATACCCAGTATACACGTAAGTAGTATATGCACCCATCAGAAAAGTATTACTCCCACAATTAAATACCTTCACCCGCATTCGTGTGCTTACGAGTACAGGTTCCAGTACCAAACTAGCTCTTCCCTAGACCAATGTTTGTTTGGTCATGCTCTCACAACTCACACTTACCTGAGCGTAGGTGCGACATTGCATAAAATAAATTCAACTACCCCACATATATGAGTACATCATATGTGAGGGCTACCTCCAACATTAGACCACAGGGTAGCATAGTGCGGTCATCTACACGTACCTTTTGAGTCGACGTGTCATTGCAAGAAAGTAACCCCCCAAAGTTAGTATTACTTAACTAAGCCACCTCAAAGTCCTAGTTGGACATAACTGGAGGTTGTCGCTAGCACATAGTTTACAAATTAGGTTTTGATAAACTTGCCTACTAGCTAAAGCACTTTAGATAAAATAGACTTTTCAAAACAAAACTTTGGTTTAAAACCATGCACATGACAGTATTATGCTTAACCTTGCTCTGATGCCAGCTGTAACAGAACCGACCAATTTATAAGAGCACAAGTGCGAAAACCTCCGCCGAAGCAGCTGAATTAGCACACTTGAGCCCATATAAACCCGGTAGTTCGGAAATCTCGAAGGATTTGAAACATTTCAACATTTAGCCAAGATCGCACGATCAAGCAAATACAAATCATGTCCATGGAGCTTACAGCGGAAATAATATTACAATAGAGTTCACAAATAATAATACAAGTTGAGTTCCATTTGATTTAGAAGAAACAACATAGCTTTGAAATGAATATCATAACATATGTTGAAATACTTTGCTAGCTTGAGTGACATCCTCCAACAACAGCATAAGAGAAGAAGTATGGAACTGCTGAGCCCACCAGCACTGGCCATCACCTTTCGGCAGGCCTAACCTTCACCTGCAACAAGGTGGGATAAACCCTGAGTACTCGAATGTACTCAGCTAGACTTTCCCATCATAAACCGGAAATAAAGTGACACCAAGGAGTATGCAAGACTGTATCTGGGGTTGGCCATACTTACGTTTTTGCATAAAGCATTTTATTATTAAATAATCATCATTAGAGTATTAGCAGTCAATTTTATGTAATTAACCTGATTAACTAGATTTGCACCTGATCTAGAGCAATCAATTGGCTAATTAATCAAGCAAGAGTAACTATTTCATCAATAGCCTTTCAGATTCAGTACAATAACCATCTTTAATTCCATAAGTTACTACGGTAACACATGCCCAGTCAAGTTACTCACTGTCCAGGAGCGATGGCGATTATAATCGATTTCTACCTAGCTGGGGACAAAGATGTCGCACACTCGCCCGATCACACCTTGCCAGGCAGCCGTCGGCGGCCACTTCAGGAAATTTGAGAACACAATGCTCGGGACGTTCATGGGCCCTTCTACACCGGGGGTTATCTCAATGCCAGGTCGCTCAAGCTATAACTGCCCACAGTCATGCCAGGTCAATCAGGCCCTGCCTGTCCACGGACCATGCCAGGTTGCTCAGAATAGTTGCCCACGGTACATATAAGGCCATGGGTGTTAGGCGTCAACATCTCCATCACCGGCTTGAATAGCCCTACTCGGCTTCACGGGAGGTACTCAGACCTACTCCGTTAAGTGATTGACGCGTTCAAAATGACTGAGGTGTGCCTTCGTCGGGTCCTAATCGACACAGACGGGAGACTACTAGCACACAGAACCCATGTCCTGCTGCTCCTACATCCCGCCCGGTCTCAGATTAATTATCACATGGTTATCTCCATGATAGCACTAGGCTAGTCATGATCAGTATCCACCTATATGCGGGAGACAGGAAATCACCCGACTTTTACCGGTCTAAGCAGAGCTAAGCATATAATCGAGCCTAGACCTAACAGGGATATCAAGATAATAATTGCTGGTGGACAAGGATAAGTAAGTAATGCATCAACGGTATCATTCAACTCCTATAACTTAATGCAACAATCATTATATTGATTCGATTGCATTTATAAAAGAATGGTAGGAGACTTAGAATGCTCCGGGGCTTGCCTGGGAACAACACTTAAGCTAGTGTTCGATGGCACCACTTCGGGAACATCACTACTCCAGCAACTTGTGGTTCGCCAACACCATCATCTCCAGGTTTGGCTCCATCACCACGTCCTTCGCTCGACGTTCTTCCATCTAGCGAACCTAGATATGAGATGCACAATGCATATGTATGAATGCTCATGAAGTAATATATTGGTCACATAGCACAAGCAACCACTAACAAGCACTTAGCACAAAATTCATGCAAACCATTAAGATAACTTAGCACACACTAAAGCACACAACAACCAACAGGTTATGCACACTTTTAAATTGATCACTAAGTTCACCTAATCAACTTAAGCCAAGTTAAGCAATCAAACACAAACACTCAGATTTGGACAGCAGGACAGTAGTCCACTCTTTTGACTGTAACGCAAGCTACAGATCTCCAAACAAGGTGAGATAAGGCTTTCTGGAAAGCTAACTTAATTGCCTAGAACTTTGTTATTCACCATAAGAGCAAATTCAAAGGTTATCAAACTCAAACACAGATAACTATGCAGTTCTGTCCAACTGTTGGACAGCAGGACCGACACGGCTTCAGAGAAGGATAACTCACAACACAAACATCACATGAGCATACAATTAGACATTCTAGAAAGCTTACAAGATTATCTAAATATTTCTTATTGTTAGCTCAAGGTGAATCAATCATTAACAAGGTCAAACAACATGATTAGTGCAGCTCTATCCACACTTGGACAGAACTAGCCACAAATAAACAACAGTAACTTAAAACAACCATAACTAAAGATCTATAGCACCTGGGAACTTGTCCCTAGACTTTTTAGAAAGGTTATTAAGTTTTCTACAAATCATCTATAATCATCTTAAGATAATTCACAAGTTAACAAGGTCTAATTAACATAAATGGGCATCTCTGTCCAGACTTGGATAGATTTAGCCATCTGTACTAAAACAGTCATAACTCAAGTTATATAACTCCAATGGACATGAGCTAAGATAATTTAGAAATCTTATTAAAAGAACTACAAATACTCTATAATCACCTAAGCATGAATCACAAGTTAACTAGGTGAAACAAGCCCATCATTCAGATCTGGACAGAATGTAGGCAAAACATGACAGCAAATTTGCAATAGCCATATCTCTTAAACTTTTAAGCCTATGGCCATGCAATTTGGTGACAAGGAAGACTAAGAAGTTATCTACAACTTTGATATAGGATACTTCTATAGAAAACAACATCTACAACACGAAATAACTACCACAATGGAAACTGTCTCCGCAGCCATTCAGCAAAACTGGGCATACACACAGGAGCTAAGTAATTAAATCGCAACTAGAGCTACACAACTCCAAATGACACACAACAATACATTCTGAAAAGCTTATGAAATTTTCTACAAATGATCTTTAAACATCTCATAATCTGATCTAGGCATAAACAAGAGCAACCATTTATGTAACTGAACTTTAAACAGCCATAACACATAATCCATTTCACCAAAACCATGAAACTTTAACACAAGCTAGATATGTATGTTATCTACGACTTTGCTATTGACAAGTTTCACAGAAAACATCATTTACAAGGGATAACTATTTATACCCTAAAAACTGTCCAGAACATCCCGAAATGAATTATAGAAAGATGATAATTCTAAAACTATATGCTTTGCATAAAACTTGGCCACAATAAAATTTTCCAAGCTACAACAACGTCATAGGAAGGCAGTGGAACCACCTTTTCTTTTTGTACATGCAAACATTTGCCACAATTCTTTTTAATCCATTTAATAAGCTAAAAGCAAGATAAATTCATAACTAATTCATACATACGCCAATAAACCTGAAATTTTTATCACAGCACACAAATGACCAGAGGAGTCTACCATAAAAATGGCACAGCAAACTAAGTAATACAACAGCAGAAACTTTGCACTAACAGACCACATATTATGCATCCACTGGATAGAGCTTTTCACAAGGATTCTAAAAAGTCCACATATGCAATTTTTCGACAAACACACAATTTATCACGTAATTTACAAATTTGCATCAGATTTGCTAATTAATTAAAAACGTGAATAAAACTGGTTTCACATTTGGGATCCCTGGATCTGCAGAAATTAATTAGGGACTTGTTGGTAAACATATTGAGTAATGCCACTTAACACAAAAACCCCTACAAAGAGTTTCAGCTGCTAATCTATACCCTTTTAGCTTCTTCTTCACGGGAAACGTCGGAGAACCGAGGGAGAAGCGGCGAGCTCTGCGGGCAGGGGAGGGGATGGCGCTAGGGTTTGGAGCTGGTGGCCGGCTTGGCCTTGGGCTGCTGCTGCCCGCTGCTGGGCGCCACCGGCGCGGCTGCTGCTGTCTTCCTGCTGGGTGCCGTGACTAGCAGAGAAGGGCCTGCGGGGTCGCAGCTTCCCGCGCGGTTCTGCAGGGCGCCTCAAGGGGAGGCAGAGGGGAAGCAGGGAGCGGCCAGGGAGGAGGAAGGGGGCTCGCCGGCGTTTGCTGCTGCTCTGGTTTGCACAGGAGAGAAGGGAGGAGGACAGCCAGGGAGAGAGTTTCACGTGCTGCCATGGCTGGCTGGACAGGGAGAGCGAGAGAAAGGAGGAACGAGAGAATGGGGAGGCGGGGAGAAAGAGGGAAGCGGCCTCCATTTGTTTGATGGACTGGGGCGCAGAAGAAGGAGGCCACGCGGCCGCCCGATCAGACCCGTGGTCGGCCACCACAAATTTTCTTCAGAAATTTCTTTCCAATTTGGGAGGTTTCCGGAAACTTTCGGTGAAATTCCGAATTTGCGAACACTGCTCAAATGGACTCCGATTTCGACGAAACTAATTTTGTTGTCGCCGTCTCGCCGGGTAGTCCGACTTTCGTTAAAGGCACTTGGTCAAATTCCCAACGGTTTGCCCGGTAACGATCGTCGACGGCAGCTTCGCGGTGACCGAAATTCCAATTTTGCAGTACTGACTTAACCAATTTCCGGAACCTGAAAACTGAGTTGTACTCTATGTTGCGAGCTCGTTTTCACTATTTTTGGCACCGATCCAGGTCTCGGCCATAAAACAAAAATTGTTCCTCTCGATCTGTACTACAACTTTCGTTTAAGCCGCTCTGACATGCGAGCATCCGAAAATACCGTTCAACGCCGGTCAAAGCAATCACCCGGTAGGATCCGAATCAGGGTTTCTCGTCGGTCGAAACATTTTCTGGCCATCTCCTCAACACGGAACTTTCATAACTTTTGGTCGTGAGCTCATATATAGTTGACTGGGCATAATCACAACACTTGGTTGAACTCAATTGATTTTCTTCGGTTAAGCGGCCATTACAGGCAAAGCTGTGACTCGTCATTTCATGTGACTTTTTGATTCCAAACTTCACGAAAATTTTTCACCAATTACTATAGACAGGAACTGAGATGGGACACATGAAAAATCCCTATTTAGCATTAATCTTGAATATTCATAAATTGGCGATCATTATTAACTGGCTCCATTAATTATTTCCTGAATAATTCAAACGGAGGTTCTGCCTCTGAGATTGATCCTGGCACTTCTATCATCACTGACTAACCTTGAATTTAGTTCTTCATCGTCGCTTCATATACTAGGTCTGTGCTGAACTGACCGCTCAACTGACGGCGAACACCTGGGGTGTTACACCCACCGCCGGCTAGAAAACCCCGGTCAAACGTCGCCCCTGCTCCTCCCTCACTGACCGCTGGGCCCCGTTGACCAGCTGGTCCCACGCGTCAGCCACCCCGCGGTCTATGGGCCGAGTCCACGAAGACCAGCCGGGATTCGAAAATGTTTTTCTTTTCCTTTTTGTTTTTCAGAAACGCTTGTTTATTTTGTGTAGCATGTTTCAATGGTCCAAATGAGGTGTTTTCAGTTTTGATAGCTTGCTCATGAGTAGATCTGTCATGGAAAAATATGAAAGTATTTTTGGTGGAATTTTATTATACTGTTTTTATTTAATCCAGTTTATGTGCTTTTGATTAGATAAATGAGTTTATACGTTTTCTTGTTGAATTAATTCATGGCAAAATTTGTGTAGGTTTCTTGTCAAGTTGTGAATCTGTGAAAAAATTTATGAGACACTGTTTCTGTATAAAAAGTATTTGTTTAGGTTTAATTTTCTTTTTAACTGTTTTCTTAAAATAATGGTTAAAATGATATATATATGTGAAATTAAAATATGGGAAAATTTATGTAGTCTCTCTATATTATGTTTGAGCTGAGAAAAATACTAAGCTTATGTTGTTGTATAGAAAAATAAGGAGTTGTAGTACAAATGTGTTTTTCTGTGTTTTTCTTAGAAAATTTGTGTAGAAAAGAATATAATGTTTCTGATCATGGAACTTTTTTGACAAATATGAAATGTGAAATAAAATCTGGGAAAAATATGAAAATGAGGATGTCACCTTGTTCCAGTAGTGTTGTAGTTCAAAGGGTTTGTTTTGGAATAAACTTGTTTATTTTGTATAGAATTATGTGTCTTTGCTTTAGTAGTAAGTTTTCTACAGTAGAGTGGTTATAAGCAGATGAAGCTAGAAAAATTATGAAATCTGCTGTTTGACACTTTTCCTAAGAAAAGTTAGTACAAAGCACCTTTTGGGCAGTTTTCTTCACCTTTTTGTATCTACTGTTCAGTAATTTATATCATGATGAAATTTGTACAATAGGGTTCAGTTAGTGTAAGTTACCTTCTAGAATTTTTGTGTATTTTTCTGAGTTCAGAAAAATATACTTGCTGTTCAAACCTAGCCTCCTTTTTGAATTAATAAATAAGAAATATTTAAAATAATAGTTTTGTTTTATGTGGTGAATAAGTGTTTTTCTCAATGTCAAAAGTGGTTCAACAAGTTGGTTTTGTTGGTTTGCAAGAAATATTTACACTTCATACCATCATTTCGCACCGCACATTATTTATTATCATCC
Source organism: Coix lacryma-jobi var. lacryma-jobi (assembly GCA_009763385.1). Taxonomy (NCBI): domain Eukaryota; kingdom Viridiplantae; phylum Streptophyta; class Magnoliopsida; order Poales; family Poaceae; genus Coix; species Coix lacryma-jobi. The sequence goes on along the minus strand of CM019824.1, from coordinate 105,235,132 downwards.
GCATTGCAATAGGATCGACAGTCCCGGAGCCCGACCAGGAGCCGGAAGCAAACGACGAGCAGGAGATTCCAGAGCTGCCCAGAATCGAGGAGGCTGACCCCGCGCCGGAGACTAACTTGCCCGAGTGCCCCTCTCACGAGGCCTCGGTCTTTTCTCAAGGCAAGCCCCGGAGCATTTTTAAGTCTCCCAGTATTTACAATTAATTTAATTGAGTATTTTATATTATGATGCATTAGGTAAAGGAGTTGATTGAATCCTACTTGCTGCATTACCATTCCTTGGCTAATGTTTATACCTGCCTTATTATCCTGTTACTTATTTATATGTAGAAATTGCTTAGCCTGCTAAGTAGTAAAGAAAGGACGTTCCCGTGATACCCCTGGTGGGTATCTACCGGATCACGGTTGGCTATATTTGCTATCGTGGAAAAGAACCTGAGTAGTAATGAAATACGGTCAACTGGAAGGCAAGGCACAAGTTTGGAAACTTGGGGTAGTCCGTCCGTTGGATCGTGTAGGTTTGTATCGATGTTGGCCCTCGTTCATTTTTGAACGCGCCCTTTTACTTAGGGATATGTCGGTGCCGTAATCATCGACCCCAAAGCCGGTTAGACGCTGTTCGGGCCGGAATCAACCCGAGTCGCGCCCTCTAGTATGGAAATGCGATCTGCCTCGGATGGCCATCGCCAGGTTCCAATTGGACGGTCCGTGCTTGATCCGCGATGATTACCACCACGAACAAGCATCGAGCGGTTACCCAATGCATGGACCCGATGGGGAAAGTGTGGGTTGGTATTAAAGGTCTTTCACCAGCTGGTTTGGAATTCGATTCGAGTCGCCGTCTCCCCTAGTTAGTGGGAAACTATGGCGAGCTTCACCACGTTACAACTCCATGTGATGTTTAAAGGTTCAACTAAAATGTGGATAAGTCAACTGGATATGGTTATATTATTGCTTGATTAGACTCAAGTGTATGTAATAGTTCAGGTGCAAATCTAGACTAAGAGGTAGGTCTAAAACTTGACTGCTCACGGATAGCATTAAATATTCCTTCTCTTAATTTGAGCTTTTCGCAACTAAAGATCCCAGCTCCACCAAAAGAGCCTTGCATACCCTTGGTGTCTTTATTTTCAGTTGGACGGGTAAGTCTAGCTGAGTACATTCCCGTACTCAGGGTTTATCCCGTTTGTTGCATATGCCAGGTGTACTACGGCTATTGTAAGCACTGCCTCTACCCCGTGGAGGGTGATGAGGAGTAGGCACAGGGCAGGGTCGTCCAGAAGCTTCCCCTTTTCTTTTGCTAGACTGAGACTTCTAGTGGCATATTACTTGAAAAAGGAGGAGTGAGTTATTAAACAATGTTTATTTGGACCACATGTGAGGTGGTCTTGTTTCAAAACTTATTTCAGCTTCCGTAATTTGAAACTCAGTATTGTAATAACTCTTGTATGATTTCGCACTCTGATGTTTAAAATCGTTTCGATTATCGACGGTGTATCCTTACGAATGTGGTACTTGAACAATGCGATCCTGTATGTTGTATGATGTTTGAAATCCTTCGAGATTTCCGGACTACCGGGGTTATATGGGTTCAAGTATGAGTCGACGTCAGACGGATTTGGCTAAGACGGTACTTGAGCTCTTATAATCATGACAGTTCCGCGATAGGTCCAAGGTGAAAGTGACCGATGTGGAGGAGTGTGAGGAGTGCACGATGCATATGACAAACTTTGCCACCCTGCAAACCAAGTATGCCTCTTTGATTGAGGTGTATGTTGAGCTGAAGAGTAGGCTAGACTTGGTGGGTGAATGCAAAGAGTGTCCCTCCCTGAAGAAGGAGCTAGAGGAAGTGAAGGCGAGACCTTCTTTGCTGGGTGCGTGCAAGCTTTGTCCTAGCTTGCGAACTGAGTTGGCAGGAGTTAATGCCAAGCTTGCTGAAGTCTTGAAGGCCAGCTCAGTTAGCACCTTGTTCGCTCCATGTGAGCGATGCGTGGGGATGGAGCTTGAGATTGTCAATTGTCGGCATGACAGGATGCAAACCGAGGAGGAAAACACATACCTTCGGTCCATCCTGAGTTGGGTGTCATGTAGTGAGCCACAGTTGGGCATGATGATCAGTCAGTTCAAGTGGGGAACTGATTGCTCGGGAGTAGGCTTTGCTTCAGGTGGGAAGGGCGCTAGTATCTTTGGCAAGATCAGTGAGTTTAGCGGAGTGAACCCGAGTGAGAAGCCATTCGCTATCCCTAAGCTTAACAACATCACCCCACCTGAGCCTCCCAAGCCTATCACCAAGGATGGCATCCTTGATGAACCTCCCAAGGCTCCACCTCGCAAGCAAGTGTGGGTTCCCAAACCTAACCATCTTAGGAACACACCTGACACCCTTCCTGACGTCTCTAGTGATCCCCTTCTGAGAGGCAAGCAGACGGCTAGAGTGCACAACCCTCGCAACCATAGGAACTAACAACCCAAGAGAGTGGTGAGGTTCGAGTGCGAGTACTGTCACCGTGAGGGTCACCTAGCTGAGTTTTGCTTTCGAAGGAAGAGAGACGCTAGGAAGGAGTTGGAGCTGAACAACCAGGACAGGCACCACCCTCCCCATGGTGTGCAAGGTCGGGGAGTTCAGAGGCAGAGCGCTAGACCTGGAGGTGCACCCCCTCAGGTGGCTAGGCCCCAGGCAGCTAGACCATGGTGTGGTGGTCGTGCCCGTCGTGGTTCCGGTCGTCCTCAATACGATCGTGAGCTAGGTGTAAGAGGCTTTGTTGCACAGTCCCATAGCGGACCACCGTTTCAGCTGGGTGGTGATCGCCTTGCTCAAATGGGACATAGTGGTGAGTTTGGAGGTTTTCCGTTCCATAGCGGACCACCTCTTCAGTTTGGTGGTGATCGCTATCCACCCATGGGACGAGGACAGTTTGGTGTTGCCGCTAACACTTTTTCTGGGCCTATGACACAGCACTGGTATCCTTCTCAGTATACTAACCCAGTGTTGTGCCATATGCTCATTTCCTGCCTTTTTATTGATGCAGGAACTTCGGTTGGAGAACATGTGGCTCATGGATTCCGGATGTTCGTGCCACATGACCGGAAAGAAGGAATGGTTCTCCAGCCTTGACCCCGTGGTGCACAAGGAGCATCACTTTTGGGGATAACAGTAGAGGTAAGGTTGTTTCTCATGGAGCCATTCGGCTCAATGAGAACTTCGTTCTTAAGGATGTTACTTTGGTTTCTAACTTGCATTTTAATTTGCTTTCTGTTTCGCAACTCCTTGAGGATGATTTTTATGTGCGCTTTAAGAAGGGTTTGAGTCGTGTCTTAGACCCTCGGGGAGATCTTGTTTGTTGGATCGTTCCTTATGGTCGTGTTTTCAGAGCCGACTTTTCTCGCTCTTTCGGCTCTGCTAAATGTTTGATGGCTACTCCTTCTTCTGATTTGTGGAAGTGGCATAGGAGGCTTGGTCACTTGAGCTTTGACTTGCTTGCAAGACTTAGCTCACTTGGCTTAATCCAAGGATTGCCCAAGCTTAAGTTTCAGAAGGACCTTGTTTCCCATCCTTGTCGTCACGGGAAGATGGTTGCTGCTTCTCACCCACCTGTTAATCAGGTGATGACTAAGCAACCCAGTGAGCTTTTACACGTGGACACTGTTGGTCCAGCTCGGGTTTGCTCAGCAGGTGGGAAGTGGTACGTTCTAGTGATCGTTGACAATTTTTCAAGGTACTATTGGGTGTTCTTCATGGAGGCTAAGGATGAAGCCTTTTCTTTTGCTCGAGATCTTATTTTGAGGTTGAAAACTGAGTTTCCCTCTGATACTATTAGAGCTATTCGTAGCGATAATGGTACTGAGTTTGTTAACTATTAGTTTACCTCCTTCTGTTCTTCTCTTGGAATCGAGCATCAGTTGTCTTCTCCTTATGTCCCCTAGCAGAACGGTGTTGTTGAGCACAAGAACAGGACCCTTGTTGAGATGGCTAGGACGATGCTCGATGAGCATAGGACTCCTAGGCGTTTTTGGGCCGAGGCGATCAACACCGCTTGCCATGTTTCAAATCGCATCTTTCTTCGAGCTTTCATGAAGAAGACTTCTTATGAGTTGCGTTTTGGACGGGTACCCAAGGTGTCCCATTTTCGGGTGTTTGGGTGCAAGTGCTTTATCCTGAAGCAAGGCAATTTGGACAAATTTGATTCTCGCTCTGTTGATGGCGTGTTTCTTGGTTATGCTTCGCATTCGCGTGCTTATCGAGTCCTTAACCTTGAAACTAACCGGATAGTGGAGACCTGTGAGGTCACATTCGATGAGACTATGCCTTGTATTTCTTCTGCTTTTGATGTTGCAGGAGAACAGGAGATGTGAGAGACCATCTTTGTGGAGGAGGCGCAGGAAGATGCCGATTGGGGTGATCCCGAGCCAACTCCACTGGCTGCCACTGTCGACCCTTCGATGACTACTTCAGCTCGAGGACCCGATCCCATGACTTCATCTTTCTGGGGTCCTCTAGAGCCAACTCTCGAGCGAGCACCCGCTGCACCTGAGGGAGCGACAGCATCTGGCGAGGGGAGGCGACTTCAGCGAGGCAAGCGCCCCGAAGCGTCCAGCAGGCTCATCCCCCGCAGCAGATGATCGGCGGCATCGACCAGCGAGTCACGCGGTCGCGATCGTATGAGATCTCTCACTTTGCTCATTCTGCATTCGTTGCTTCTTTTGAGCCCAAAGATGTTGGACACGCTCTTTCTGATCCTAATTTGTTTAATGTCATGCATGATGAACGCGTCTTGGCCCCTAGTGGGTTTCGGTAATTGGATGAAACACAAGATTACTGTGACTAACGTGTGTTTTGCAGAAATAGAATTGAGTTAGGTCATGGTAATGGCGACGATACGGGCATATGGAGTTCATGTCCCCTGGCAATGGATATCGTTTCGGTTTTCAAAGGACGGACGACGAAGACGGTTGTAGACTAGGCTAAGTGTCATATGGTGTTGGAGGACACTTAGGTAGTCTTAGGTCTTTGTTTTTCCTTTGGCCATACTATAAAGGGGAGCATGAATCAGTAGCTTGACCTAGATGAGTCTATTGAGGTAGGTGTGGTGCACACTTGTTATTTCATACCCTAGGTAGCTCAGAGAGATGCCTTATGTCGAGAGGATCAAAAGTCGTTTAGGCCGCGTCGCGATCCGAGTTGGTCTTGCCCTTGTATTGGGCAGCGGACGCTGGCCAGGTGGGCATTGGATGCGTCCGATGCTCACCCCGACTAGGGTTTAGTCTGGTGTGTGGCATCGGACGCGCCGATGTGTTCACATCGGACGCGCCCGTGCCACTGTTCACGTGCGCTTGAACTGAGGGTTGCATCGGACGCTGGCATCAGACGTTGAGGGCCAGCGTCCGATGGCCATCCAGTGAGGTTCCAGAGAGTGTAAATCCACATCGGACGAGTCCGATGTGGTGGCATCAGAAGCTGCCCAGCGTCCGATGCTCCTTTAACAGGTCTGATAAGAGGGTACAGTAGACCGTTGGTCGAGGTCATCGGCGCGTCTGATGCCCAGCATCGGAGCGTCCGATGCCCCCGCGGTGAGCCCTGTTTGGTGCTCTTTTGGATTACCGGTTGAGGGAGTATTTATACTCCTTCCCCTCATCCATTAGAGTGTTCTTGCCACTTCTGAAGGACCGAGAATGCAATAGCAAGGCGACAAGAGGGGGGGTGAATGGGAGCTCAAAAATTTCTCTCGAAACTTTGGCCTTTTGTCCCAAAATCAACTCCAAGAGCTTCGATCGAAACCGTGATGCCCACGACCTTTGGAAGAGGGTGGATGATCCCTATGATCACAGCGAGGCACCACAAAGCGATAGCGAACCAGACACCAAAAGCACCGGAGCAAGTTCAACCCTCAAAAATCAAGTCCCGAACGTAGATAGACGGCTACGTCGAGAGGTTCCTTGATCAACTTTAGGGCCAAACGAGAAGACCGAAAACCAAACGGAGAAACCGGGAGAGCAAACGCACTAAACTGGAACACACAGCGAGTTCCCAGACTGTCCGCCGGTACGGTCCCAGACTGTCCGGCTCAACCCCGGACTATCCGCGACTGGGCGCCGGACTGTCCGCCAGCCAAATGGACAAAACAGCAAGGTTGCTGAAGGTCCCTGGTCGACTCGCGGACTGTCCGCGATCGACTACGGCAGACTGTCCGCCGGTCAAATCTGACCAAAGTGGCCGAGGCTCGCTGCCACTGGTCTGGCTCGAGCCCGACGCGTGGACTGTCCGCGGTTCACCTGGCGGACTGCCCGCGGATGAACAGAGAGGGCGATTTTGGTCGCCCCTCTCACGAATCCTCCCAAATCCGAATCAAAACTCAATCCCAAGTTCCCAAACATGGAGAAGATGATCACGAGGTAGTTAGGAGACTATCCCCATGAAATCATCCGCTCAAATCAACTCAAACACCGGGAAATCGAAAGGGGTGGAGTATGAACGAAAAAGCGGCACGAAAATGAAATCAACCCGATCTACTTGTTCGTGAGGAGTTAGATGAATTCCTTCGGTGGAAATGATCTCCTCACTATAAAGAACAAGTTGATTCAAACGGATTTCGCAAAGACGCAATAGAGAGGGAGACCGAGTGACGGGAAAATCACGAAGTAACGAAGAACACGAATAAAACGTGAATCATGTCATCGATCTGCAACCGTGTGGCTACCACACGCTACAACAGTGAGATTACGGTCTCACTTCCTCAAAATCTCCAGTACACAGAGGTATGGTTCTCCGCGGATCTCAGCTAGCTACAGCAGGGGATTGGGAGAGCAGGAAACCCTAGAAGCAAAGAGCAAATGACTGAGACGGCTTGGGAGGTGGGTGTCTCCCCCTACTTATCCTAATTCTAATTCCCACTCTACCCCTAGTTATTTACAGAGCGACCTAGCCAAACCCTAAGGCTATCCTGGACCAACCCGAAGATAATGTTGATCCGACGGCCACGCCCGCACAACTGGTAGCGTTGCCTCGACGCAACCTCACCGATTGCCGCCACGTGCCGCCACCGCTCTGCTAGTCCTTTTCCCGAACGTCGCACCCCCGGTTTTGTCGCCCAAACCGGGAAACCAGCCTTCACAGCCAACCCCCGGTTTTGAGGCCCAAACCAGGAAACCAGCCGACCATCGCCTGAGTTTTGTGGCCCAAACTCAGCAAACCCGCAGCTCCCAGGTTTTGAGGCCCAAACCTGGTAACCGTCCTTAGACCGAGTTTTGTGGCCCAAACTCAGAAACCATCAGCGCCCAGGTTTTGAGGCCCAAACTTGGAAACCGTCCACTCGGTGGTTTTTCTGTGGCTCAGCCACCAAACCGAGCCGTAGAAGGGATGCACCGCCCGTGCAGCCCGTCCACCCGCAAGTCTCCGCTCGTCGATGTCCCAGGCTGTCAGCCACCACAGCTGATCCTCAGGCCACCGGTCCCTCAGTCCAAGCCTCACGTCCGCCCTTCACCGCTCCCAGTCCGTTGGCACGGCACGTCTCTACTTGACCTGCACCTTGCCCTCGATCACTATCTCCGTGCTCGACACCTGCACAACACAAGCCAAAGAACATGCGCATTATCCCAGTTGACAATCACTCATCACTCAGAGACTCGGCATACACCCATGTATCCGCAATCTCCCCCTTGATGAGTGCATTGTCAACTACCAACACAAATCATAATAAAATAGAAGAAGAAAGGAATAAGGAGAGAGAACTCGACCAAACGACCCAAAAGCAAAGCAAAGCCGTGGGCAACGGCTCGACGCAACCAAGCAAAGCAAAGATAGCCCTCAAGAAGAGGTAGAACAGGCTCAACACCGCTAGCGAGGAAGCTCGATACCAACTGTTACGAACTCAAAACCAAAAGAGTTCGATACCAATTGAAGAGCTGAAAAGAGCTGAAAATGTTTGCTAGTTCCTCAAGAAAGAGGCAAAGGCTCAACACAACTAGCAAACTCCCCCTCAAATAGTGCACACAACCCAGGGAACTCACATGATTTGTCAAAATTTTCTCCCCCTTAGTTGAAAATGCACCATCAAGCAAATGTGCACATGCACTCAAGTTTCTCCCTCTTGACAAAAAATCTCCTTCTAAAAATGCATATGAGTAAAAATGCAAGTTAGCAGCTTCAGAAATATAATCAAGAGAGTGCAAAGATGCTCTATACAGTTCTGATCCGATGACTCAACAGCATCCAGAAGAAGCTAGCAAAGGCTCAAACTGATCACTAAGTACGAAATATGAACATGAGAGCAGAACGAGCAGGTTTTAGCCAAAAAGGTATTCACCATCAAAATAGCACAAAACATGTGTAGACAGGAAGTCAGACAAGTGCTAAACATGTATACAAGGTGAACTACCCCTGGCACAGTTCAATCATCATGCTATAGAATGAAACATGGACTTGTGTATCCAAATTTTTATCGGAGTCGCAGCGGTTAAATTACACATGTTTAAAATTTCAGCATGCGATTGCGAGAGGTTGAAAGCTTGTCATTGCCTAACTTTTAAACTGCGCGAAGCCTATGTAGAAGCAATCAGAAGCTTAAAGCAACAGTTTCAGTCATACACTACACAACTCAAGTTTAACTCAAAGTGCAATGAGAGACAGTCTCGAAACTGTGATGTGCTGACAAGCAATCCCATCTCGATCTTTCCAATTCACTTAACTTGGTTCAAAATTAAGGCAGAATATGAACATACCAAGCAAGTGAATGACTCAACACTAGAGACATAGCAACCTAGCATATATGAAAAGCACAAGTGATTTCAACACATTCTACACATGCTAGTTGCATATCTCAATGGTGAACATTTTCAAGTTTTATGTTCATTAAGCAAATTCACCATTCAAAAAATAGCTCAGCTCACAACATGTATCAGTGATCATAAAGAGCATAAGCTACAACAACATCATAAAGCATCGGAGCAAAGACTATACAGAGCATAGTTACATTCTAAAGATTATATACATGAAGCTCTGAATGTAAATATGCAAGATGAAATACAAAGATGCATGAAGAAACCAACTGAAAAACACAAAGTCAGTTTATAGTACAAGAGTCAAAGTGTTCCCCCATCTAAAAGGGGAAACACACACCAAGCTCACCTCTCAACCTAGCAAAAGTTGATTGGTCCAAAGGCTTGGTGAAAATATCAGCCAACTGATGATGAGTATCGACATGGCGAAGGTCGATATCACCCTTCTCATAGTGGTCTCGCAGAAAATGAAAGCGCACATCAATGTGTTTGGTTTTAGAGTGCAGCACGGGGTTCTTAGCAACGCTAATAGCACTCGTGCTGTCACAAAGCAAATGAACTCGAGAAAAGCTCAGACCAAAATCACGCAAAGTGGCCATCATCCAAAGCAACTGAGAACAGCAGCTAGCCGCAGCAACATACTCAGCCTCCATGGTAGACTGGGCGACACTAGACTGCTTGCGAGAAGACCATGATACAAGAGAAGAACCTATAAACTGGCAAGTCCCAGAGGTGGACTTGCGCTCAATGCGGCAACTAGCAAAATCGGCATCGGAATAACCACAAAGGGAGAGGGTGGAGGAAGCAGAATACCAAATCCCAAACTCAGGAGTGAAGCATAAGTACCTCATAATGCGCTTGACGCCTGACGGTGAGAGGTGCACGACGACGACTGAAATCGTGCGTAAAGACACACCGCGAACTGAATGTCCGGGCGTGTTGCCGTCAGGTACAACAGCGACCCGATCATACTCCAGTACTCCTTCTGGTCCACAGCTTCTCCATCCTTGTCTGCATCCAGGGCCGTCGTGGTCGACATGGGTGTTGGAAGAGGCTTGGCCTCACCCATATCGAATTTCTTCAGAACATCCTTGGTATACTTACCCTGGTGCACAAACGTTCCCTCTCGAGATTGCTTGATTTGATTTGCAATCCGAGGAAAAACGTCAACTCGCCCATCATGCTCATCTCAAACTCCCTGCTCATAGTGTCTGCAAACTTGGCAACCAAAGCTTGAGAAGAACCACTGAAAATGATATCATCCACATAAATCTGGACCAAGAGAGTATCATTGCCTTTCTTGAGGAGAAAGAGCGTTTTATCGACACATCCCATTTTAAAACCCTTAGCAAGAAAAAAGGTTTTCAACCTTTCATACCAGGCTCTAGGGGCTTGTTTCAAACCATATAAAGCTTTGTGAAGTTTAAAAATATGGTTTGGAAACTTGGGATTTTCGAAACCGGGGGGTTGTTTCACATACACCTCCTCTTCTATGTAGCCGTTTAAGAAGGCACTCTTGACATCCATTTGAAAAAGTTTGAATCCTTTGGATGCAGCAAAAGCCAAGAGTATCCTAATCGCCTCCAAACGAGCTACAGGAGCAAAAGTCTCCTCATAGTCTATCCCCTCCTTCTGACTATACCCCTGGGCTACAAGTCTGGCCTTGTTTCTCACAACATGGCCTTCTTCTCCTTGCTTGATTTTGAAAACTCATTTTGTCCCAATAGGATGACACTCAGGAGGAAGAGGAACAAGAACCCACACCCGATTTCTCTCAAAGTTCTCAAGCTCCTCATGCATGGCATTGACCCAGTCTGGATCCATCAAAGCGTGTCCAACATCTCGGGGTTCAAAATCAGCAATAAATGCAGAATGAGCAAAGTGACAGATTTGTTGCGACCTTGACCGAGTGACTCGTTCGCCGATGCTGCCGATCATCTGTTGAGGCGGGTGTTGGCGCTGAATGTGGCGTGGCGCCTCCCGAGCTGAAGTAGCCTCCCCGTCAACAGCAGCTGGTGCCTCCTCGGGTACAAAAGGTACCGCTCAAGGTGGCGGATCCCACGGCCCCCAAGTTGAAGAAGAGGGATCGGGGCCGTGAGTCGTCGTAGAAGCTGCTCTTTGCGGCACAACAGGTGGAGGAGGTGCTGGGTCATCTATCCCTTCAGCACCTTCTTCTTCATCATCGAAAAGAGGCTCGCCAACCTCATGATCACCTGCACGCTCAAAACGAGAAGAAGGACAAACCATGGTCTCGTCGAAGGTGACATCAGATGTCTCCATGACTCGGTTAGTATCAAGGTTAAGTACACGATAAACTCGAGTGTGAGTGCCATAACCCAAAAATACACCATCAGAAGAACGAGACTCAAATTTGTCCAAGTTGCCCTTTTTGAGTATAAAACAATGGCAACCGAAAACTCTAAAATAACTCACTCTAGGCTGTTTTCCAAAACGCAACTCATAAGAAGTCTTTTTCAAGAAAGCTCGGAGAAAAATGCGATTGGAAATGTAGCATGCAGTGCTCATAGCTTCGGCCCAATATCGCCTAGGAGTCCTATGTTCATCGAGCATCGTCCTGGCCATCTCTACAAGGGTCCGATTCTTCCTTTCTACAACACCATTCTGAGGCGGTGTGTAGGGGGGAAGAAAACTGATGCTCTAACCCCAAAGAGTTACAAAACTTCTCAAAATCCGAGTTTTTGAACTCGGAACCATTATCACTTCTAATAGCTCGCATTGAGTTCAAAGGGAACTCATTCTGAAGACGCAAAATCAGATTGCGAGCAAAAGAGAAGGTCTCAGTCTTCTCAGCTAAAAAGAAGACCCATGTATATCTCGAAAAATCATCGACAACAACAAGCACAAACCACTTCCCCCCAACCGAGCTCACCCGAGCCGGACCAACAAGGTCCATATGCAAAAGCTCTCCAGGGCGCTTAGTCATGTCCCAAGTCACTGGATGGTGGGGAGCGGCAACCATCTTCCCATGTCTACAAGAGTGGCAAACAAGATCCTTCTCCATGCACAACTTGGGCAATCCTCGGATTAGGCCAAGTGAGCTAAGCCTTGCAAGCAAGTCGAAGCTTAAATGTCCTAGTCTCCTATGCCACTTCCAAAGATCAGAGGAGGAAGGTCCAGCCAAAAGACAACGAGAAACTCCAAACGACTCCGAGAAATCCGCACGAAAGACTTTCCCAAAGGGCGAAATCACACAAACAAAGTTGCCCTGAGGATCCAAAATACGACTGAGATTCGGCTTAAAACGAATCTCGTAGTCGTCATCAAAGAGTTGCGAAACAGAAAGAAGGTTAAAATGCAAGTTAGACACAAGAGCAACATCGCGCAACACAAAGTGCTCATTAACTCGCACCGACCCACGAGACAACACTCTACCTTTGCTATTGTCGGCGAAGGAGATAAACTCCTTTGCGGCGACCGGACTAAGACTGGAGAACCACTTGGCGTTTCCGGTCATGTGCCTCGAGCAACCGAAATCCACCAACCAAACGTTCTCCAATCGTTTTACCTACATCAATAAAAAGACATAGGGTGAGCATACGGTCCAACACTGGTGTTAGTGAAGTAAGGAGAATACCAGTGTTGGGCCGGCTGCTCAAAAGAACGGTTAGTAGAAAAACCATTCCTAGCACGTCTACGGGAAGAGCGATCACCACGCTGACGAAAACGTGGTCCGCTAAGAGAAGAGCGTCCATCACGATACTCTAAACGCGGTGGGGGAAAACGCTCAACAACAAAGCCTCCTCCACGGGGTCCATAGCCTACAACTGCAGGCTCCCACCGTGCACGACCTCTCCGCTGCCTAGGCCTAGGAACTTGAGGTTCTGGACCTCTAGGCCTAACAGCACGCCTCTGAACATTCGGCACATGTACATCATGGAAAGGATGGTACATGTCCGTGTTGTTCATCTCCTTTGCGTGACGCGCCTCTCTCTTGTGTCGAAAGCAAATCTCACTCAAGTGTCCATCTCTCCCATAGTGCTCACAATGGTACCTCATCTCTCTCATAGGGGCTTGTTGGTACTCACGGTAGTGGGTATGGATCACTTTGCCCTTCTGTGGCATAAGCTCCTCCTAGATGGGTGGCATGGTGTCCATCTTGTTCTTGAGGTGGTTTGGTTTGGGAGCCCATGATTGTTTCTTGGGTGGAGCTCTCGGAGGTTCAACAAAGACCCCATCCTTGGTGTTAGGCTTGAGAGGCTCTTTGGGTGGAATCTTGGTAAGCTTGGGAGTAGTGGTGGAGTTGGGCTTCTCACATGGGTTAAGACCACTCGACTCTCCAATCTTCCCAAAAGATGAAACATCAACACCCGGAGCAAAACCTACACCTGGACCTCCAGCAGCTCGCTTGAATTGGGAGATCATCATCCCGAGCTGTGGCTCACCACTCGACACCCATGACAAGATGGTCCGAAAGTATGTGTTTTCCTCCTCGGTTTGCATCTTGTCATGCTTCACGTTGGCGATCTCCATCTCCAAACCCTCACAAAGAACACACCTAGCCACACATGTGCTACCCGAGTTGGCCTCTTCAAGAGACACAATCTTGGCATTCTTCTCTGCCAACTCAGATTGCAAGCCCGCACAGGACTTGCACACACCCAACAGCGAAGATCTAGCCTTCAGCTCATCCACCTCTCCTACCAACACAGCATACTTACCTCTCAAAGTGAGAAGGTCAGACATGTGTGTGGTGCACATCTCACACTCCTCCTCCTCGGTAACAACTACGGTGGACTTGACAGATTCAAGTTCCTTCACCGTATCTTCCCACTTCTGCCTAAACTCCTTGCGCTCTCTAGCAGCACGCCTAAGCAACTTATCCTGACTAAGGAGCGCGGCATTAAGCTTCTCGACCTCAGCAAAAAGCTCGTCAGGGGTCTGAGATACCTGGGAGGTGTTGTCGTCGTCGTCGTCATTCCGAGGAGTGTCCTCCAGCTCGCCGTCGACCTCCTTGCTGAGGGCCATGGTGCAGAAGCCCTCGTCGTCGGCGAAGAAGAAGAGGCCGTTCAGCTTGCCCTCGATCCTCTTCTTCTTCTCAGACTCGTCGTCGCTTGAAGAAGCGGAGTCGTCATCCGAGTCATCGACGTCGCTGAGCGTGGCGAAGAACGCACGCTGCTCAGCCTGGGCCTTCTCCAAGTACTTCGTCTTGATGTACTCCTTGTCGAAGCCGCCCTTCCGCTTGTGCTTCGCGGGGACGTACTTCTCCTTGCGCTTGCCGGAGTCGTACTTGTGCCCATGATCCACCTTGCCGAAGGTCTGCTTGTTCTTCTTCGGGCAATTGGCGATGAAGTGGTTGGGGTCGCCGCACTCGAAACATCCCGAGCGTCCTCCTCCGCAGTGACGGTTCATGCGGTTGTTGTGGAACCGCGAGAACCGGTTGGCGAGCAACGCCAACTCATCATCCCCCATGAACTCCAGCTGCTGCTCTATGACAGAAAGAAGAGAAGAGAGTGCAAAGCCTCCAGAGGGGTTAGCAGAAGAGCCAGAAACCAAAGCCATCGATGGGCCAGAAGGATTTTCATAAGAAGCCCTCGCCATGGCGTCAATCACACTGGACTTGAGCTTACTAAAGAGCTCGTCGCACTTGAGGGTCTCATAATTTAGTGATTCGATGATCACCAGAACTTTGGAGTCCCACACCGATCGATCAAGAGTATGCAAAAGCTTCAAAGCTCTCTCATGATTGTCGAAAGGCAACAGCTCATTGTTAGCCCTCAACCTGTTGACAATCACCTGAAAGCGAGCAAATAAACTTTCTATGCTCTCGCCAGGCATATGTCAAAAGTTCTCATACTCTCGCTTGAATGACTCGTAGAGACGGGTTTTGACTTGAGAGGTTCCCTCATGGAAACGCATGAGAGTAGCCCAAATCTCTCGAGCCGTAGCGAGGTGAGAATCGTGATCAAACTCAGACATGCTCAAACAAGAGAAAAGAGCATTACGGGCTCGGCTATTGGCATCGTGCTCATCGATCTGACGCTGAGTAACACGAGCAGCCAAGACCACGTAATCGGCAGAGTTGCAAATATCCCAAATGGAAGCACCAATACTCTGCAGATAGGCCGACATGCGTATCTTCCAATACGCATAATTCGTACCATCGAAAAACGGCGGTTTGCCCACGCCGCGATTCATGTCACCTTTTGTGGATCTGGAACCGGCTAAGGTGGAAGATCCTTAACCCGCTCTGATACCAATTGAAGGACCGAGAATGCAATAGCAAGGCGACTAGAGGGTGGGGGTGAATGGGAGCTCAAAAATTTCTCTCGAAACTTTGGCCTTTTGTCCCAAAATCAACTCCAAGAGCTTCGATCGAAACCGTGATGACCACGACCCTTGGAAGAGGGTGGATGATCCCTAGGATCACAGCGAGGCACCACAAAGCGATAGCGAACCAAACGCCAAAAGCACTAGAGCAAGTTCAACCCTCAAAAATCTAGTCCCGAACGTAGATAGACATCTACGTCGAGAAACTCCCAAATACCTATGCTAACTAGTAGCAAAGATACCAAGAGAGGTTCCTTGATCAACTCTAGGGCCAAACGAGAAGTCCGGAAACCAAACGGAGAAACCGAGAGAGCAAACGCACTAAACTGGAACACACAGCGAGTTCCCGGACTGTCCGCCGGTACGGTCCCGGACTGTCCGGCTCAACCCCGGACTGTCCGCGACTGGGCGCCGGACTGTCCGCCGGCCAAATGGACAAAACAGCAAGGTTGCTGAAGGTCCCTGGTCGACTCGCGAACTATCCGCGATGGACTACGGCGGACTGTCCGCCGGTCAAATCTGACCAAAGTGGTTGAGGCTCGCTGCCACTGGTCTGGCTCGAGCCCGACGCGCGGACTGTCTGCGGATGAACAGAGAGGGCGATTTTGGTCGCCCCTCTCACGAATCAAAACTCAATCCCAAGTTCCCAAACTTGGAGAAGATGATCACGAGGTAGTTAGGAGACTATCCCCACGAAATCATCTGCTCAAATCAACTCAAACACCGGGAAATCGAAAGGGGAGGAGTATGAACGAAAAAGCGCCATGAAAACAAAATCAACCCGATCTACTTGTTCGTGAGGAGTTAGATGAATTCCTTTGGTGGAAATGATCTCCTCACTATAAAGAACAAGTTGATTCAAACGGATTTCGCAAAGACGCAATAGAGAGGGAGATCGAGTGACGGGAAAATTGCGAAGAAACGAATAACGCGAAGAACACGAACAAAACGCGAATCAAGTCATCGATCTACAACCGTGTGGCTCCCACACGCTACAACAGTGAGATTACGGTCTCACTTCCTAAAAATCTCCAGTACACAAAGGTATGGTTCTCTGCAGATCTCAGCTAGCTACAGCAGGGGATTGGGAGAGCAGGAAACCCTAGAAGCAAAGAGCAAATGACTGAGACGGCTTGGGAGGTGGGTGTCTCCCCCTACTTATCCTAATTCTAATTCCCACTCTACCCCTAGTTATTTACAGAGCGACCGAGCCAAACCCTAAGGCTATCCTGGACCAACCCGAAGATAATGTTGATCCGACGGCCACGCCCGCACAACTGGTAACGTTGCCTCGACGCAACCTCACCGATTGCCGCCACGTGCCGCCACCGCTCTGCTTGTCCTTTTCCCGGACGTCGCACCCTCGGTTTTGTGGCCCAAACCGAGAAACCAGCTGTGGCAGAACCGCCCTGATTATTAGAGCTCAAGTATTATCTTAGCCAAATCCGTCTGACTTTGACTCATACTTGAACCCATATAACCCCGGTAGTCCGGAAATCTCGAAGGATTTCTAACACCATACATCATACAGGATCGCATCGTTCAAGGATTACATTCGTAAAGATACATCATAGCGAAAATGAAACCGAATTTAAAATATCAGAGTGCGAACTTTAAACGGAGTTATTACGAACCGAATTTTTAAAAGTGCGGAAGCTTAAATAAGTTTGAAACACGACCACAACACACGTGGTCCAAATAAAACATTGTTTGATAAATCCACTCAACACAACTCACTCCTCCTTTTTAAGATAATGTGCCACCAACAGTCTCAGACCAGCAAAAGAAAAAGGGAAGCTCCTGGACGACCCTGCCCTGGGCCTACTCCTCATCACCTTCCACTGGGTAGAGGCAGTGCTTACAATAGCCGAAGTAGACCTGGCCATCTGCAACAACGGGATAAACCCTGAGTACGGGAATGTACTCAGCTAGACTTACCCGTCCAACTGAAAATAAAGACTCCAAGGGTATGCAAGGCTTTTGAGGTGGAGCTGGGATCTTTCAGTTGCGAAAAGCTCAGATTCAGATAAGAGGTAATTAATGATAAAGATGAGCTGCCATTCTTTTTAGACCTATTCCTTATCTCTAAGTTTTTCACCTGTAGTAGAGCACTCACTTGAACCTACCAATCAATAATATAACCATATCCAGTTGACTTATCCACATTTTAGTTGAACCTTAAATCGTCACATGGAGTTGTATCGTGGTGAAGCTCGCCATAGTTTCCCACTAACCGGGGGAGACGGCGACTCGAATCGAATTCCAAACCAGCTGGTGAAAGACCTTTAATACCAGCCCACACTTTCCCCGTCGGGTCCATGCATTGGGCAACCGCTCGATGCTTGTTCGTGGTGGTAATCGTCGCGGCTCACAGCACGGACCGCCCAATTGGAACCTGGCGATGGCCTCTCGCGGCAGATCGCAATTTCCATACCAGAGGGCACGACACGGGTTGAGACCGGCCCGAACAGCTTCTAACCGGCTTTGGGGTCGATGATTACGGCACTGACATATCCCTAAGTAAAAGGGCGCGTTCAAAAATGAACGAGGGCCAACATCGATACAAACCTACACGATCCAACGGACGGACTGCCCCAAGTTTCCAAACTTGTGCCTTGCCTTCCAGTTGACCGTATTTCATTACTATTCAGGTCCTTTTCCACGATAGCAAATATAGCCAACCGTGATCCGGTAAATACCCACCAGGGGTATTACGGAAACATCCTTAACTACTACTTTTATTAAGCAGACTAAGCAATTCTACATTATAAATAAATAACAGGATAACAAGGTAGATATTAATCAATAACCAAGGAATGGTAATGCAGCAAGTAGGATTCAATCAACTCCTAACCTAATGCATCACAATATAAAGGACTCAAGTAATTTAATTGTAAATAATAGGAGACTTAGAATGCTCCGGGGCTTGCCTTGGGTGAAGACCGAGGCCTCGTGGGAGGGGCACTCGGGCAAGTTAGCGTCGCTGGCGGGGTCGGCTTCCTCGGCTTGCTGGAGCTCCGGGATCTGCTGCTCGGCGTTTGTCTCTGGCTTCTGGTCGGGCTCCGGAGGGGTCGATCCTATTGCATGCGACGATTAATAAATAATTCCAATGCGGGTGCAAGATGTGATGGTATGAGAAAGAGCATTTCTTGCAAACCAACAAAACCAACTTGTTGAACCACTTTTGACATTGAGGTAAATGCTCATTTAATTCATAAAACAAAATCCATTTATTCACCTTTTTCTTATTTAATAATTCAAAAGAAACTTAGGTTTGAACTGCATGTGCACTTTTCTGGACTCAGAAAAATCCACGAAAATTCCAGAAGGCAAACAACAGTTGCTGGACTCCACTGAACAAATTTTAGCCAAAAATAAAATATAGAACTGTAGATATAAAAATGATAAGCAAACTGCCCAAAAAAGGTGCTTTGAACGAGCTCCTCATTCAAACAGTGTCAAACAGCAGATTTCATAATTTTCCTGGCTTCTTTTATTCATACACATCCTAGCGTAGGAATATTGCTGGCAGAGCATAAACATACAAGCCTACACAAAATAAACAAATCTATCCCAATTTAAACTATTTGTACTACAACCCTTCTGGAAAAGGGTGATAAACTCAACTTTATATTTTTCCCAGATTCTACTTCACATTTTATGCTTATCAAGAAAGTTCCATGAACAGAAACATTATACTATTTCTTACATGAATTTCCAAAGGAAAACACAGAAAAGCACATTTGTAAAGCATCTCCAGATTTCTTCAAATAACAGATCATGCTTACATTTTTCTTAGCTTGAACATCATGAACAGAGACTACACCAATTTTCTCAGATTTTATTTTGACATATAAAACACCTTAACCCTATTTCCAAGAAATCAGCCAAAAAGAACTTTTAAACCATAACAGAAACTTTTCCACATAAATAGTGCATCACATATTTTTCACAGGTGCAAAACATGATAATAAACCTTCACAAAATTTTCCAGGAATTATCTCAACCAGAAAACATGTATAACCATTTATCTAAACAAAAACTCATAAACTGAATTAAATAAAAACAGTAATAAAAACTTCTACCAAAAATACTTTCATATTTTTCCATGATAGATCTACTCATAAGCAAGCTAGCAAAACTGAAAGTAGTCCATTTGGACTTGTAAAACGTGCTACACAAAAATAACAAGCATCTCTGGAAAAAAAAAGTAAAAAGAAAAACATTTGAATTCATCCCGGCTCACTGCGTGCACCCGGTCCATGGA
This sequence comes from Coix lacryma-jobi var. lacryma-jobi, assembly GCA_009763385.1. Taxonomy (NCBI): domain Eukaryota; kingdom Viridiplantae; phylum Streptophyta; class Magnoliopsida; order Poales; family Poaceae; genus Coix; species Coix lacryma-jobi. Next base: position 105,215,806 of record CM019824.1, on the reverse strand, counting down.
CCAACGAGAGACTGACGCGCGGGGTCCACGGGTCAACGGGACCCACCCGTCAGAGAGAGGAAACAGTGGAGAAAGGTTGACCGGCGAAAGCTCGTCGATGGTGAGGTCACCGGCGGTGAGGCTAGGCTCGATAGATTCGGCTCGACGAGGCGCATCCAGCGGTGGGGTCGGCTTGGCCAGAGGGTGACCGGAGCGTGCCGGCGGTGAGCGGTGGCGGACGACGAAGGCGGCGACACACGGCTACGCCGTTTCCGGCGGTTGCCGGTGAAATCGAGGCTGGCATAGGCTTACTCGAGCCCTAGGGAGGCTATCGGAGGGCTCGGCTTGGTTCGGGAAGCTCCGAGGAAGCTTGGCCACGCAAGCGGCCATGGCGGATGGTGGCGGGCTCGGCGAGGCCGTGTCCGGCGGTCGCCGGTGAAATTGGGAGATGCACTACCACGGGGGCCCACTAGGCCAGACCGACCGGTGGGGCCCACCGACCGGCCGGTCGGCCACAGAGGCTGTTTTGCGTCCGCCTTCTGGAACCCTCTTCCACCGCCTCCTAGGATGCATCTCCACCATCCCTGAAGTTGGTTTGATCCTTCGGCTCTCTGAAATTCGATAAAAGGATCCAATAGAGAGTTGTAAACATGACACGGATCGATGACATGGCGATTCCTTGCCCCCTACTCCACCTCGGGCTATATAAGCAGGCTAGGAGGTGCCCCAGAAGGCCATCTCCATCTTCATTATTCATCTCCACATCAGAAACTAGGCTTTCAATTAGAAGTAGAGGTCCCTCTAGATGAATCTCTTCTAGTTCATATAGAATTAGTTCTAGTTCTAGTTGTAATTAGAGATCGGATTAGAGAGAGGAGGAGGAGAGAGCTAAGGAGGAGCCAGATCTGTCGGATCTTCCTCGACATTGTAATGGTGCAGCATCTGGTTCGTCCTCAAGTAATCTCCAGGTTCTTCATTTATCACTTCTAAGTATTTTATTTAATTTCAGTTCTTGCTTTATTTTATTTACTGGATCTCCGCTCGTATTGAGTGCTCTAGTTATTCATGGTAATTAGAGTAATAATCATTAGTGTAGACGCAGCGTCTAGGCTAGTGTTTACCTGAGTTTGCGCTCAATCCTTTGGTTAGTTGTGGTAGCTACAGGGGTGACAGCTTTGTAGATTGTTATAATCCACCACGTTAGGATTGGTATTTCGTAGAGCTTTTTGGCAGCCTTCTCCCGTTTACTCTTTTCCCAGTCTTTTTCATGAATCGGAAAGGTACTATTGCTCCGAAGTAGGTGAAGTATAGTGAGCCTGATCTTAATTAATAAAATCAACTTAGAAAACCCTATATCCCTCTCTAATCATATTATCATTCTTTTCTTGGACGTTCTTAATTCTTCTAGTACACTTCACGTTCCCCTTGGAAATCAATACCCTGGAATACTCTCGAGTGAAAGCTACATCGGTATCCGTGTGCTTGCAGATTTTTTTTTGTGTGCGTTTAAAATACCCAACAACATCTAAGCCTATGCTCTAGTTGCTTCCTCCGTCAGGAACATGGCTCTCCTCGTCTCCTGCTCCACCATCAGCTTCTTCTTCATTGTCCTCCTGGTTGACAACGGGTGCTCCACCATCTTCTGCGCCACCATTAGCTAGAACCACTCCTGCATCCATCTCTGCCGCACCAGGGGGATGATACAGATGGAGCTGGTTGTTGAGACGATGCACTTCCTCATGTAAGTTGTCATTGTATGCTTCAGCTGCAAACAACTGCTGCTCCAACGCCATATTACGGGCTCTCAAGGCGTTCTCTGCTTCCCAGGCCTGGTTCCTCTGCAGAAGTCGCACCATCATATTTTCAGCATTCTGATTAGCGTGCTTGACACGCCCAAGCAGCTCTTGAATCCTGATAATCTCTTGAGCGGCTATCACATTCCTATTGATGGTCTGATCTTGCTCCAAAGTCCTCTGATCTAACTCTTCCTGTAGCTTCTCCACCTCACTGTCAAACTCCCTTTGAGCATGCCTTTTTTCCTCTCGAACATGATAAAAAGACTCAGTCATGCTCCCTAGGCTGCGCGACATAACCGCATAACCCTTCATGATAGCAAACATGACACTCATCGCTGGTCCATCACTAGCCTAATGCTCACTAGGGCCACCTTCCAAAGCTTCTCCTTTGGTTTGAACCCACACATCAATGAAAGGATCACCCCTAGGAAAAACTTTGGCAAGTGCCCAGCTGAGGTCTTCCGGAAACCTGTCCATGATGTACTGAAGGATAGTGAAGGCAGCCGACTGGCTCCTTCCTACGGGTCCCTTCCCTTTCCCTCAAACATCCATCCGGACCATTCAGACCCTTCTTCCCTTGGCTTCACCACCGCTGTCACATATACCAAGGTGGTATCCCCCAAAGGTTCCTTCAACCAGAAGTAGCGAGGTTCCATACCCTCTTGGTACCCCACCGAGTGTAGGACCCTCCAAAGCAAGGTTGGAGTCCCAAACACATCCATAAACTTGCTCTTGCACCTTTCTGACCGTGGTGCCAACTGGTGACGAGGAACTCTTCCACCTGTGGACTTGCGAGCAGTTTCCTTGGTACGAGCCATCTGTAGCAAATTTATCATTTATCATAAGCATAGATTTCTTACTCGAGAGATAATCCAATAATTAGGGAGGAAGTAAATGCAACAAGATAAGATGAAACATGCCACATGATCTATGAAAAACATTTCTTATGTTCTTTCCAATACATACGAACTATATGGTGGCATACAATGTCTCTCATACATTAACTATTTCATTTTAACGATACGTAGTTAGTGTACCTGCAGAAGATCCATTTCAGCCCTGACCCGACAGTATGATAAAATGCAGAATTAAAATACTCCTAAACTAAAATTACACAAAATTAAATACCTTCAGATATACCGGTGTAAAACAGATATACGTTCCAGTACCAATCTAGCACTCCCCTACATCGGCGGTTGTCCGACCATACTCTCTTTCACCATTACTCTACCCGTTCCTATAATTACCCGCAATTAAATACCTTCACTCGTATTAGTGAGCTTACTAATACAAGTTCCAGTACCAAACTAGCTCTCCCCTAGACCAACGGTTGTTCGGTCATGCTCTCACAACTCCCACTTTCCGAGGCGTAGAGGCACAATGATCCATACATTACCATCCAACTGGGTAGTACTCACACATACTAGCTGTATGAGCGGGGAAAATAAAATATGATGTAATGCCCCCAAGTTAGTACTTAAATAAGTCACATAGGTTCCTATGGGCATAAAGGATATGACCACTGGCACACTCTAATTTTGTTCCAAAATTTCTTCTAGACCAAACTCTGTGAATTTTGGTAAATAGTTTTTGCAAATAAGTTCTCTTTGTTTTCAAAAATTAATCACATGAACAGTAATTCACTGAACCATGCTCTGATGTCAGCTGTAACAGAACCGACCAATTTATAAGAGCACAAGTACGAAAGTCTCTGCCGAAGCAGTGAAATTTTGCGCACTTGAGCCCATATAAACCCGGTAGTTTATGAAATCGTGAAGGATTTTAAACTTTTCCAACATCAACAACATAGGATCGAAATAGTTCAGCACATACCATTCACATGATCGAGTTCCACATAAATCCATCGGAGTAGCAACATAAGTTATTACAAACCAAGTCTCTAATTTAGTTGCGGAAGCTTAACATTTGGTCATAGTTTTAAAACAACACACGCTTAAGTTCGATTACAGTGCCATCAGGTGATCATGTCCAACAAAAGCAGAGGTATGACTGGAGTTGATCATGCCCATGGTCTAATTGTTTCCCAATGCAGGGCAGAGACAGTTGGTACAGTAGCCATAGAACGTTTGACCATCTGCAACAACAAGGGGAACAAAGCCCTGAGTACGAGAATGTACTCAGCTAGACTTACCCGTCATAAACCAGAAATAATTTGACACCAAGGGATATGCAAGGCCGATATAAGAGTGGAGCTCGTATGACACATAATTTTGCATAAGTAATAAAGTAGCATTATATTTTACTTACTAGCTGCAAATTTTTAAAAAATAATTAACCTATTGAATAAGATTAGCACCTGGCCCAAACAATCAGGAGTAGTGATTAAGCAATCACCACAATATAATAATAAGCAGATCAATTAGCTATTGCCACAGTGCCGATAACCGTTTCGTGTTCTTTACCTTCAGTATCAATACCGATCAGAGTTCAAGTCAAGTGCTCACTATCCAGGAGTGATGGCGATTATAATCGATTCCTAACCAGCTAGTGATTTATTCCCCACACAAACCACACTCACCGGCCAAAGTGAGCTACAGATAACCACAACACTATTCTGAGGAAGCCGCGGCTTCGACTGCCACCACCATGCCCAGAGGCAAGCCCGACTGCCAAGAAGTTGGACTTAACAACCATCTCCTGGGTCTTACTTTTCGTGCCCCCACGTCCCAATACTGAAGGACCAAGAAAGCACTAGCAAGGCGACCAGAGGGGGGGGGTGAATGGGAGCTCAAAAATTTCCTTCAGAAACTTTGGCCAAATGTCCCAAAATCAACCCCAAGAGACGGCGACCGAAACCGTGATGCTCACGACCCTTGGAAGAGGGTGGATGATCCCTAAGATCACAGCGGAGCACCACCAAGAAGAAGCAAACCAAACTCCAAAAGTTCCGGCTCGAACACAACCCCAAAAACTAAGTCCCGGACATAGACAGACGGCTACGTCGAGAAACTCTTAAATACCTATGCTAACAAGTAGCAAAGATATCTAGAGAGGTTCCTTGGTCAACTACAGGGCCAAACGAGAAGTCCGGAAACCAAGCGAACAAGCCGGGAGAGCAAACGCACTAAAACAGAGCAATCAGCAGGATCCCGGACTGTCCGGACCTGGAGTCCCGGACTGTCCGCCCAAGGCCGGACTGTCCGCGCTCTGGTGGCGGACTGTCCGCCGGTCAAAAGTGCAAAACCGCACAGTTGCTAAAGTCCCCCTGCTCGGTCCCGGACTGTCCGCGCTTTAGCACGGCGGACTGTCCGCCGGTGACCCGAGCCAAGAACAGCAGGGACTGGCCACGGCTGGTCTGAACCAGCCCCAATGCGCGGATTGTCCGCGCCTGGGACGGTGGACTGTCCGCCAATGCCCAGTGAGGGCGATTTCAATCGCCCTTCTCAAAACTCCTCCCAAATCTGAATCAAATCACAATCCCAAGTTCCCAAACTTGGAGAAGATGATCACGGGGTAGTTAGGAGACTATCCCCAAGAAATCATCCGCTCAAAACAACCAAATCACCGGGAAATCAAAAGGGAAGGTGGATGAACCGAAAAAGCGTCACGAAAACGAAATCGTCCCGATCTATTCGATCATGAGGAGTTAGATGAATTCCTTTGGTCGAAACAACCTCCTCAATGATACGAACAAAATGATTCAAACGGATTTCGCAAAGACGCACTAGAGAGGGAGATCGAGTGACAGGAAAATCGCGAGGAAACGAAGAACGCGAAGAATACGAATCAAAACGCGAATCAAGTCATCGATCTGCACTGCAATGGTGAGGTTACGGCCTCACTTCCTCAAATCAACAGTACACAGAGGGAAGTCTCTCTGCGGATCTCAGCTAGTTACAGCAGGGGATGGGAGAGTAGGAAACCCTAAGTGCGAAAGAGCAAATGACTGAGATAGATGGGAGGAGGGTGTCTCCCTACTACTTATCCTAATTCTAACCTAAGTGTATTTCCTACTCTACCCCTCTCTATTCTAATTACAGAGCGAACTAGCTAAACCCTAGGGTTAGTCTGGACCAACTCGAGTGGTAGGTGTATCCGACGGCCACGCCCGCTCGACTCGAAGCGTTGCCTCGACGCAACCTCCAGATCGCCGTCACGTGCCGCCCTCGCTCTGCACCCCCGGTTTTGTGGCCCAAACCGGGAAACCAGCCTTTTCCAGCCAACCCCCCCTTTTTGAGGCCCAAACTGGGAAACCAGCCCACCAGCATCTGAGTTTTGAGGCCAAACTCAGCAAACCCTCAGAGCCCAGGTTTTGAGGCCCAAACCTGGAAACCGTCCTCAGCCCGAGTTTTGTGGCCAAACTCGGAAACCCTCAGCCCGAGTTTTGTGGCCAAACTCAGAAACCGTCCACGCCCAGGTTTTGAGGCCCAAACCTGGAAACCGTCCATCTGATGGTTTTTCCCTGGCTCTACCACCAAACCGACGTCGTAGAGGGGATGCACTTCCCGTGCACCCCGTCCACCGACACATGTCCCCGAGTCCACGACTCAGGCAACACATGACCGCACTTCTTCACTTGTCATCGTCACAGGCTGCCAGCCACCACAGCTGATCCTCGGGCCTCTGGTCCCTCAGTCCAAGTCTCACGTCCGCCCTTCGCCACTCTTGGTCCATCGGCACGGCACGTCTCTACTTGACCTTCACCTCGCCGTCGATCACTGCATCCGTGCTCGACACCTGCACAACACAAGCCAAAGAACATGCGCATCATACCAGTTGACAATCACTCATCACTCAGAGACCCGGCATACACCCATGTATCCGCAATCTCCCCCTTGATGAGTGCATTATCAACTACTCACACAAATCATAATAGAAAGAGAAGAAGGAAGAAGGAGAAGAGAGAACTCAACCAAATGACCCAAAAGCATAGCAAAGCCGAAGAAGGTCAAGTGGAAAGAGCAAAAGAACTTGGTCCCCAAAGACATGGGCAATGGCTCGACGCAACCAAGTAAAGCAAAGCTAGCCCTCAAGAAGAGGTAGAACAGGCTCAACACCGCTAGCAAAACACCAATCGAAAATATCGAAGCAAATGGTAGTCCCTCAAGATAGAGGCACAGAGGCTCAACACAACTAGCAAAGAAGGCTCGATACAAGAGACAGCAAAGCTCAAGCTCCCCCTCGATTAGTGCAAACAACCAAGAAAACACTCCCCTCAAATAAGCACTCGGGAAGCACAAATGATTTGCAAATTCTCCCCCTTAGTTGAAAATGCACGAATCAAGCAAACGTCTCTCCCCATCAGAAAAGGCACCAACAAAAGTGCGAACTAGGGAGGTTCTCCCCCTTCCAACATGCATATGAGTCAAAATGCAAGTTAGCAGCTTCAGGCATATATTCAGGAGAATGCAAAGATGCTCTAAACAGTATAACTCCAACTCAGCAAAGGCTCAAACTGATCACCAGATATGAAATATGAACATATGAGCAGAAAAGAGCAGTTTTGAGTCAAAAAGA